>JAJQOW010000917.1:0-74235 GCA_037975125.1 Latrodectus hesperus
GTGAAATTTTTTAAATTAAGTAGAAAATTATTTTAAGAAAGAAAGTCTTCAAATTAATTTTATTCATGCTAGAAGTATATAGGTATAAGCCTATAATTTTTTTTATAGGCTTATACCTTTTAAGTTTCCAAACTAATCATGCAATTTCCTTCAGACCTTTGCTAACAATATTAGTATCAATTGAGAGGGCGTATATTCAACTGTTACTATTATCGCATGGCCTTAAAAGACTTCGATATAACAGTATCGGGTGAAACGTAAATGACCACCAGCATGCTTCTTTATACTTAGCTCTGGATTGGGTTCGACCAGTTAGATGAAAGCTGCTGATATGTCTTCATAATTTAGAAGCAGGAACTAAGCGGGAACCCGCCAATACTTGACCAATCAAGCAAAAGGTATCATTTCACTTTGAGAAAATTGCGACCACGATCAACTAAACGTTCCCTAGCTACTTCGAGTGAACTCATCGGATCTTCGTTAAAGTTGGGATTCAAACTCTCTACCTTCTGACAATGAGAACAGAGCTCTAACCAAGCAGACCCACACGTCCTAAAAGTACAGATTTCACAAGACGCGTTGTTATACTTTGTGTAACGCAATGGACTTTATTATAAGTCTTTATAATTATTCGCATTGCTTGCACTATGTTTTTGTTATCTTAGCTTCCTCATTTTCTCTCGATAAAACATCAATTGAAAGTCTGATTAAGGAATTGATTACTAATAGCTGAATCGTTAGTACCTGGTCTTTGATTCAATAGTGTGGATTTGACTCAAATCTTGATCGTCAGTAGTCATAGTGCTATGGAATCCTTTTTATAATATAAGTACCCATCTAATTAGTCCTCGTTTGCAAAAAACCGCGTAGTTGCAAACAGATCAAATTCTGGGATAATTAGTTCATAGATGTGTTTATATAACTCAGTCACAATTTTTCAGTTTCATGTGTTTTTGTGTGTGCCCATTTTGCTTCTTATAGTAAAAACAACTGTGTGTTTGATTATTATTTGGATTTTTTGTTGTTATATTTTTACATAATCAAATTTTGAAAGATAAAGATTCTTTATTTATATTTAAATAAAAATCTATTTCAATCTCGGATAAAACAGTTGTGTAAAGATAATAAAATATTAAATAATTTGATTATAATACTGATGAAATTATAGTATAGGACATGTAAAGGAATCAACAAACGAATCTTTAAATATTGAATTTCTCGCATAAAAAACGTTTTTATGCATATTTATGCCAATCAAACATATTTATGCATATAAGTATTGTTAAATTAACGATAGAAAATATTAAAAAATAAAATTTGCAACATTAATTTTTTTTATGTATTAAAAAATTTGTTAAAATAAAAATTCAAATTTCTAAGAAAAGCGATCAAAACAATTTGGTCATCATAGCAAATTTTTGAAAATGCAGTGTCGCGTTTTCAACCGAATGTTTAATGTTAGTTAGTCTACGATTTAATAGTTCTTGAATTCATTTCTCACCGTGGTGGTAATGGCTTGAATTAATTTTAAGATGTGAGTCCCCTTGTCTATTTAACCGCCGAGCTGGCAGCCGAATGGTTAGCGCTCTTGCCTTCGGTTCAACAGTTCGTGGTTTCGAATCCCACCTTGGGCATGGATGTTTGTAGTGGTTCGGAATCCACTTTAAACCGTAAGTCCCGGTCTAATTAGCCCTCGTGTGCAAAAAATGACCGTTGAGCGACAAACAAACCAAACCAAACTTGTCTATTTAACCACCTGATGCAAAAATTCACCATTGAACGATAAAGGAGCATTGAGAATGTAATTCCTGAAGCTCTAGTCTAGAACTCTTTCTCTGTGAATTTCTGGCAGATTCTTTTAAATTAAAATTTTTATACCTGCTAATCTCATGTTTTTATCCATTTAGTTAAGTTGAAATAGGTGTTCGTTTATGAAATTATGGGTTGTGCGTGTGGAAACAAGAATTTCGTTCAGGATTTTTATACATTTTCTGTAAAACTCATGAAATCTTCAATTTAAATTTGTTGGGGACAACATAAAAATTAAAAAATTAAGAGGTCAACGGCAATAAAACAAATGTATAACTTGAAGAAATTATAGTTACATGTAAGTTTCGTGAAATAAATAAAATAATGGATTTTACATAATTTCTTTAGAATTCCATTTCGAATTTTTTTAAATTCCGTGTCAGAAAATCGATATTCAAGTCTACAACTAAAGAGTTGTGTTTGTTGCATTAAACTTTTCAATTTAATAAACTTTACAAAAGCTTGTCTTAAGAAAGCTTGCCCAAATATGGGGCTTTTTACTTTTTTATAATGTGAATATTTTTTCGAGTTTTTGGGATCCTCACCCGCGTAATCTAGCCACGGCACTAGCTTTATCATTGCTCAACATCCCAGCGAACACCATCAGGAACCTCTTCCTGTACGTCTCGCAGTAGTCGTTTCTGCGAAAGGTCGTTTTTCTGGCTTTTGACAGGTGGTTACATTAATGTGACTAGACTGTATCTTCATAAAAATTAAAATCAGATATCAATTTGCAAAATTATCAAGTCAATCATGACTATATTTTTTAATAGTCGGAGATGGATATTTATTTATTTTTTCCAATTAATTTAAAAGGACACATTACAAATAAGCAATAAATAAGCGAATAAAAAAGAATTTCCCTTGTGAATATCACGCAAAGAGCTTTCCATTCTGAAAAATATGGCCATTAAATATTTAGCTTTCTCTGATATACAAAATAGTTAAAAGCCCCTGGTTCCAGAGAACTTAACTGCCTCCATAAATTTAAGATTTCTCGTTTGTAAAAGCCTAACCAGCTGTGGAATTTGATTTCGTCCATCGCTGCAAATGGAAACTTTTTCTATTCTCGTGTTAAAAAACCGAGCTGGCAGAGCCAAATGGTTGCTGTTTTGACCTACGGTTGTATAGTTCGCGGGTTGAGTCCCACCTAAGGCATGGAGGCTTTTAGTGGTTCGGAATCCACGTTAAATTTTAGGTTCCGGTCTAATTAAACCTCGAGTGTGCAAAGAATGATTGTTTAGTGACAAACCAACTTAACATCTCACTCTAGATAGTCATCGATGGCATGTTTGTCCCTAAACTGAAGTGATCCCAACACATTATAAAAAAGGGATTCAATCGGGATCAATTCGACTCCTGCCGTCTCTGTGCTTATCCGTTTTGTTCTCTAGCAACAAGGGTGCTTTTAACTGAATACTAATTAATTTGGGGCAATGACTGATGATATACATATGCGGATTCTTGGACATCCCTTGCAAAACATTTCTGTGAAGTCTTTTCCTCCTCGTCCGTGACGCCGTAACCGGTAGGAGAGTGAAACATCCCCTCAAATATGTTAAACTGTAACTCTTGTTGCTCATTTTTAATTCCGAGTGAGGTTTGATTATGACAATTATTTCTTAGTGGTCATTAAAAATATGTATCACTTAACTGTGTTTAAGTTGTGGATGCGATACGGGCCATTTTATTAATAATAAACTACACACTAATACACCATTTCGCAACAAGATTTTTTATTACCTACTTTGTGATTCGGAAACAGTATACGAAATAAGAGAGTTTTCCTTAACAACTCTTTCCGATTTCATGAGGCTGAATAATTTATATTTCACCATGTGAGGTAAGGGAGTGATGATTGAGAGGACTTCGTTGCCTAACACATTGATTTAAGTCCTCTATCTGTAGAGAAGAAATTTATCAACGTTCTATAATAAAAAGCGAGATTCTTGCTTTGTCATTTTCTTATATTTTTTATTGGCTTTTAAAATAGGTAGTCTAATGTTTGAACAGCGCTATTCAGTTATCCCGAGTTTGATACCAGCCACTGCTGATTCGGTTCTGCTTTCAATGTGAGTTTGTTAGTCTCCAAAAAATACTGCTCTCTTCACTTAATATGAACAAATGCATGAAGATATTATTTTCGCGCATCGAAAGCAAAAAAATTTTTTTACTGTATTTCCTTTATCGAGAATATAATAATTCATTATCTTATTATTTATAATTTTTCATTCATATTGTATGTAAGAGAAGCTCATTAAGGGAGAATGTGTGTGTCGCACTTGCATTCTCATCTTCAGTTTTGGTAGTTGACAACTGAAAGTTGTCTTCTGATGGTGATACATTATTTTTCAAGAAAACTATCAATTATATTGGAACCGCGTGGAGACTAGATAAATCTTTTAGAACAAAATTAAATTTGAGGATCTGGAGCTTGGACAACTGGTTCGACAGCTAGTATTGAACTGCGGGTAATGCACATTAACTGAGACATGTGGCATATACTGTCCATGAAAAAAGCTTTTCTGAAATTGAATTTGTCAGGCTTGTGGATATTATCAGTTATTGCTCTTTTTATTGACTTGTTGTTTTCCTATGACACTTGGACAAGCCAAGCTCGCTTTTGCCTTTGGCAGTACGAATTAAGTCATTAGGGAGCGTCTTTCGTTTGGATCAGAGCACCACGAAGGGGAAAGTACGACTTTGCTCTTTTTAAGGTGCCTCGTAATTTTGAACCAATGTCAGGTGACGAGGCCACACCTGAGTTGGCACCCTCCTCTCCACATCCACGCCACACCAGCGGAAGGACTATGAACGTCACAGATTAACATGGACACGTCCCCAACCCACGGAGTTCCAGCAACCCAGTGAAGGACAGTACACCGTGGTCATCCTCCCAACCACTGTCCGCAGCAAATGATGCTTCACTTTGCTGAGCTTACGGGAAGCGGCGTGAAGCTACTGAGCCACTGGAGCTCTCTTCTATTGACTTAAATTGGCAAATGAATTCTCATATCTGTATAGATAAAGATCTCATGATTTTAGAAAAAACTGAATACCGTTAACTGGTATGGGCGCATCTAATAAAAAAATCCGTAATAAATAAATTGACTGCGTTTAAGGATGGTTACTTGTTGTGTGTCGTATAAAATGCTATCATCTCAAAAAAAATTCTGTCCTCTGGCCATAAAAATGCTATTCTAATCTTTCCATAAAATTCTGCCCTCTTGCTTTTTTCAACTTTCTTTGTTTTATAAAGAATAAACATTCTGAAACAAGTTATTTAATAAATAACGGCATATAACGTTTCGTACTCTCGGGTATTTTGATGCTTGGTACCCTTTCAAGAATTGGTTCCAATCTCGGATATTCACGCAAGTCTATAAATATATCAATACCCCAAAGATTCGCAGTTTCTATTACTAGGTCTCATCCATCATTATTTAGAATTTTTTTAAAAAATTTTTCAAACAATCTTTCAGGCATTTTCACTCGATGGTATAGAATTCATCAGCGTTAAGTTTGTCCTTCATTTCTTCCTGAAATATCGTTGGTCTCAACTATGAACATTTTCTTTCTTTCGTACATGCATATTACAGCGATGTCCTGGGAAACTATTCCGTTCTTTTCATCACGATCCCATTTAAATGGAAGATATAATTTATATCTGACTTTTCTCCTCTAAGACATGATTAGTAAGTGCCGTGAGTCTGGTCATTCCAGCTGCCTTTTATAGCCCAGAAACAAATGAGATGATTCGTCATTCACCGCAATGTTTACCTATTACGGATCATCCGCTTCTGGAATCGTGATCGGACCTGATAATGATGCGAGATCTGTCGTACGAGTTCACAAATGTGATTTCTGCAGGAGTGATTCCCTTTCCTCACAATTTCCCTTCCAGTCGATATGCGCAATGCAGCAGTTGCGATATGTGAAAATGATCAGATGGAAATGGAGTTCAGGATTTTCTTGAAGGGAAAAGCATTCATGGACTTGTGTTCCTTTATTAGACAAGCAGCCATGAGAAACAGTGTCAGGAATTTTTTTCGTCTTTATTATTTACTTTTTATTTCCAAATGTGAAACTCGTTTTTTCAGCAAAATTCAGTGGTAGTATCGGTGCTTATAAATTTTTTTTTACCAATTGTAAAATTGTTATCTGTGTTTTGGGATTTCGAAGGCCGAAATAGACAACTAGAAATACACCGCAATATCTTGTTTCTCTCATTCATAAGGCCTTTTCTATTTCCTAATAGTCTGCAAAAAGTGTACTTCTGAAAAACGTATTAACCGGACCATTGAATTCAATGCAAATTTATTCGACTATAAAATGATTTTCATAAACATCGCTAAAAAGACTGGAAATTTATCAAAAGTCACGATTAAGTAAAGAAAACATACTATTAAAACAAACTTCATTTGAATTGTGTTCTATTTTACAATCTTTTAACATTAATTTTATATTTGTACTAGATTCAAAGTTTCATTTATCATCATTCAATCTGTAAATTCTAATATCAGTGGAACGTTCGTTGTAATCGATCTCGGAAAATTCTTTTGTTTAAATCCTTTATTCAAGCATCATTTTTAATTTTTCAAAAAACAAAATGCAAGGGATAAATTTATATCTGACAAACAAATGGAATTAGAGGCAACCCGAGTTTCTTAATGTAAGTAGATATTTTTCTTTTATATATCAGACATATCTTTATGTATTCCGTCTATTAACAAAGTCTGTAGATAGACACAATATTAATTATTATCAGTTACGTTCCAATATTTGAAAAAAACTAATAAAACCTGTATGAATCGTATTAGTCTCATTTTCTTATAATGAATGGTTTCAATAGTCAACACCCCAAATTAAGATAATTAGCAAAACTTTCGAATTCGTTTATAAAAGTTGGATTATTTGCAACTACCATCTATATATAATTTCGTAAACTTTATGGTCTACTTATCTACTTCTAAGATGGTAGACGAATGGTTAGCGCTATTATTCTCGGTTCAACAGTTCGTGGATTTGAAACCCACCTTGTACCTGGGTGGTTGTAGTGGTTCAGAATCCACTTCGCCGAGCTGGCAGCCGAATGGGTAGCGCTCTTGCCTTCGGTTCAAACAGTTCGTGGATTCCAATCCCACCTTGGGCATGAATGTTTGCAGTGGTTCGGAATCCACTTTAAACCGTAGGTCTCGGTCTAATTAATCCTCATGTGCAAAAAATGACCGTTGAGCGACAAACCAAACCACCTAAATCACACTCTTCCCTTTTTATAAATCTTTGTTCTGATTTAGGACATCCTGATTGCTGCTCATACAGAATTCATTCAAATTAGTGCAAAGCTGGCAGCCGAATAATTAGCGCCTTCGGTTCAATAGTTTATTTATTTATTTTTTGGATGTTTTATATTTCGGAATTTTCTTTAAACTGTAGATGCCGGTGGTTTAATTAGCTACTCATTCAAAAAATGATTGAGCAATATATGATCCAAACTAATACAATAGTGATCATCTCCCTAAACAATTTCACTCTGCGGAAAAAAATTTTAACATCCTCTGCGCCTAAATATTTGAAATAGAATTGGAATAATTTAATTCATTGTTTAAGTCTTATTATAATGAGCAACAGTTCTGTGATCACAAAACTACCAAAAAAATTTCTGTTTTTGTTAAGTTAGAAAAGTAATAATTAATTTAAACTCCTGTGTGTGTGTTCTCTCGAATGACCTCTAAATTTAATTTCTCGCGATAAACAAAAGAAAATATTAGATATTTAATCAGAATACAATGCTACTTCCATTTGAGACATGGAAGCGTAGACGGTATGGTAAAAAATTGAAGAAAAATTGAATATGAGGTTATTTTCAGTTTAATTTTTTAAAACACCTGAGAGAGAAAAATAAAATCGCTTCTGAGATTTCATACGTTTAACTTACAACACAATATCAGAAATCATTTCTCTCTTCCTATTTATTGTGTAATATAATGAGTTTGGTTTTTAAAAAATGTTTTTTGTTTTTGAATTTATCCTTGAGATTTTGTAAAACGAAAATTTTGCATTATCTTTCTGAAAATTAAATCCTTGTTAGACTCAACCAAGTT
Organism: Latrodectus hesperus; assembly: GCA_037975125.1. NCBI lineage: Eukaryota > Metazoa > Arthropoda > Arachnida > Araneae > Theridiidae > Latrodectus > Latrodectus hesperus. Next base: position 7,914 of record JAJQOW010000917.1, read on the forward strand.
ACACGAGCAAAAAAAAATTGATAGCAGTATAAAATAACGGTTGACTTGAGATATTGAAACTGTCTGGTCGCAGAAGCATTCTCTGAAGATAGATGGCGCATGTATGCAAAATATTAGAAAGTAAAGAGTATTGACTAATAAATTGTGTCTACACGAAACATATCCAAACTGTTTTGTTTGTCGCATGCACAATATTAAAATCATTAAAAATATTTAATAACAACACATTTTCAGCATTAATTATTGAAAGATATTCAGTCTACAATCATTGATTGCAAAATACAATGAACGTCTGAAGTTTAGTAAAATATTTTGGAAACAAATAGGAATTCTTAAATATTGTGAAATGAAATGCAATGGAAATCATTTTTTTTAACTATTTTGGGCGGCGAAGACCAAACTTGTTATAACAATCTCTATTATTTTACAGCATCTATTAACTTGATCTGGCAAAAGTAAAGTCACTATAATTCTCCAAGATTTAAGAAAGGATATTAGAAATTTTATCTTAACTTCTCCATCTTTTGTTCCAAATAGATGATTGTTCACTTTTATTGATTTCAAGTCTGTAACTGAAAATTTGATCACAAATGCATAGTTCTAGGTTGGTTTTTTAATTTGAAAATCTTTGTGGTCTTAAAATTAGGCCAAAGCTATCTATTACTTTTTTAAACTTTACATCTCCATATAAAATGGACTCGTTGCTGATCCTACCTTCCATTAACTTATCTGTTAGGTATCACTTGGGATATATTGTTGCTTCCCAAAATGCTGCCCTGCACCGAAACCAGAGTTATGCTGTAATAGTTGATTGGAAGTCTTCGTGATTTAAGAGTAGGAATTCAGCATAAGGTTCTCCAGTGGCCTGCCACACTCAGAGATATTGTTCCACTTGGAAGATATTGTGACCACGTCCGATTTAACAAGTACCTAATCGCCTTTATTGGATACAAATGATCTTTAGTTTGAATACGGATTCGAGCTCAATACCTTCCCATAATAAAAACGACGTCCAAATTAACCAGTTCATTACGGCGTTGTTGGGATACTTTCATATTTTCTTTATGGATTTCCATATCGCGATTCGTGGATCATCCATATAAATTGTTTTGAAAGTTATTCCCTATGTAATATCCTTAATCTTTTCAAAGATGAAATTTAATACAATCCAAAAAGCAGTGTCAATGTGACTTCGAGCATAAATCAGTACTGTTAAAAAACAAAATAGGTTCATGTTTGTTTTTGTGATATTAGATAAAAAGAATATCCGAATTGTTTCAAGGCTTTGGTTGAAAGTGCAGAACATTGTTAATATTATGTCTCTGAAGTTCCCGACTAAAGTGTCAATAGCCTCTATGGTAACGCTACTAAAGTGAATTTGGGGAAGAATAAACAATTAAATGCAAATGTTTATAATGAATTAATATAAATGTTATGAATATAAATGTTTATAATGAACAATTAAATGCAAATGTTCCAATGAAAGAAATTTTGATATTAATTTCTTGTTTATTTTAATTCCCGTATAGCTGTTTATATTTGGTTTTGATGTTCTTATGCCATATATCAGACATCTTAATGTTATGTTTTCCCTTTCATCCTTAATTTGTGATAGTTTAAATTTTAAGTAGAATGCCAATATTAAAAAAGTTATTAAATACAATTCTTATCAGCATTTTAAATATAATTATCTAATTTAGATAAATTATTGATTTATGATTTAAAGTAATAACCTAGCATATTGAGTTTGTGTTTTCTGCGTGCACTTCCATCATGGTGAGTGGTTGAGAATTGAATTTTCGGGTTTCCTCTACTTCTATGACACTTTTCTTTATCTTTAAAAAACTTTCCCAGGTAGACAAAAAATGTCTTTCAACTGCACTAAGTCGTTTATAAACTAAGCGTTGTCAGAGATTAATAAAACAGCATATTTATTCCGTTTTTAATTGAACTAATTTTAAGCCATCTGTATGCAAATACATTTAATTTTAGAATCTGCTTTATGAAACAAAAATGGACTTTATTTCATTTTTCTATTATTTTTGATAAGGAATGAGACTGCTTGTTGAAATTCTCATCGCACAGCGTGCAAATTTATGTTAGCCAACTTTCTATATTAAATTTTGTTGACGTTCATGCATGGAAAACTGATCACAAAAATATACGTCCACCCAAATAGAAATAACTTTCCCAATAAATTTCTTGCAAAAAGTGATTAATGTCACTGTGTTAAAATTTTCCTAGATCTGATTTTAAATCTGCCGAGTTTGCAGTGGAATGGTTAGCGATTTGCATTTCGGTACAGTTGCTCGAGGATTCAATTCCCACTTTGTGGAATTCGTTGTTTATACAAGTTCTGAATCTATTTTAAACTATCGTGCGGTTCCAATCTGATTAGCCTTGCGCAAAATGTAACCATAGAACAGTAAACAAATCAATCCTAGTTGCATGTCAATGAGTTCAATCTGCAGCTTGTAAGTCTGTATCAATATCAGCATTAATAGAATAAAAAATCTAATTTAATTTATGCTGGATTTTTTAAATCCTGACATATTCAAGTGATTCCGTCCTCCAAACCAAGTGATATCTGCAGAACCATTTTAGGGACTTACATTTTTTTCAGATTTCCTTTTATTAGGAAAATTATCTTTTTCTGCTTTCTTTGATAGTAGGTCCTGGTATGATCGTCCTGGATTAAAATAGAAAGGAATAATTGGTCTCTCACAAGAACAAAATATATATTTAAAGTGGACTTTTCTAATTTCATTTTCTATCGAAAAAAATAAATAAAATAAACAACAATGCGTCTTTGCGTATGACATGTGGGCCACAAATTGCTGAACCCTGGCTTATGATATTAACTAAATGCTGTTTCAACTTAACTTTAAAAGGAGCATATCCGTTTAAATGGTAGAATAAATAACTGAAATAAGATATCTGAATATTACAACATTATGTTTTCTGTAGCAGTAAAAATTACCTTTCTATTAATACCACAGTGCTTCGATTTGAGTTCAGAGACAGTGAAATAAATTTCCTAAACTGTTACTCTACATTGTTATACTGACTCTTTCACTGAAATAATAGTAGGGGGATTCTAGTTTCTATTTCCAATGCCCTTAATACATATAGGAAGTGAATTAATTATCCAACTTTATATTTGAAATTAAGCAATTTTTTTCTTACCTTCGGAACTTTTGACTGCAGTTAGAGTTATACTAATCGTTGTACACCTTCCCATTTCTTACTTTGTCCAAATAAACCACCAAATTTAACTTCTTTGACTTGGCCATTCTCTTGATTAATCATCGATGTATACGCCTGAACACTGGTAGGAAACGACTGGCATGGAAAACAGAAGCTGGAAATTTTCTTTAGCTTTTGACAAGTGGCGATTCTACTTTGGCATTCATTCGCCGATGAACTTGTAAATCTATCATGTTAAGTTTCGATGTTTAGCATAATTATTACTGGTCGTCGACACTCATTACAGACTTTATCGTTTTCATCATCACATAGAATACTGTGTTCCACTGAGTAGTTCATTAAATACTTTGTCGAGCTGGCAGCCGAATGGTTAGCGCTCTTGCCTTCGGTTCAACAGTTCGTGGGTTCGAATCCCACCTTGGGCATGGATGTTTGTAGTGGTTCGAAATCCACTTTAAACCGTAGGTCCGGGTCTAATTAGCCCTCGTGTGCAAAAAATGACCGTTGAGCGACAAACAAACCAACCAAACCTTGCATTAAATGCTTAGTTTTCGTAAGAAAATTTATTATAATTATGATTTTGAAATACTATGATTCTATTATAATGAAATTGTTTCTGTTTTACACAAACAAAAAACCTGTGCAAATTTTTTAGTTAGTCTTTGTTGACGCTAAGATATATTTGTGAATGCAATTAAAGCCCCAAATATTTTTTTACCTTCAGTTTGATATGAAAGTGAATTTTTTTATTGCTAAATATAAACGTGCGCTATTTAACAGCATTTATTTCCAATCATAATTGCCCCAATTTTTTGTACATTTCAGTTTTAAATAATTCTCGTGTTAATTTACTGATTTTTTCTTTGCAGGTTACTTCAAAAACAAATTATTCTTGGGAACTTTTCAGCAATATTTATTGAAGCTTTGAAGAAAAGAATAAATCTGTCATATATATGAGCTTTATCCTAATCAATCATTCAATAGTTAAGTTGGTCTATATTTAATTTTAAAAAAATGTTTAAATATTTTGTTTTAAATTACAGTAATGAAATTCTTACTTTATTTTTGCCATGTTTAGAAAAGTTTTAAGAATTTACAAAATAATCTTAAGACGAAATTATTAACTGTAAATGGATTTAGAAATTAAAACTTTGCATTATTTCAATTTTTTAAATATCTTAAAAACGGAATCTAGCTTTATCATTTTTTGACATATAATATTCGAAAAAGATATTGTACTTCTATAATTTTTTAGTTATAGTAAACTTTTCTGTGGTGTGGTGTCTTTATTTCTCTCACACAACATAAGAACATGTGTATTTTTATTAAATATGTGTGTTCTGTACTGTTTTTCGGTAGTGGCATAAAGGGGGAAAGAAATCTTTTTTAAAGAACTCAGGGGTTGACCTCGTCATTTTGTACTTGTTAAATGACACGAAATGAATGGTTGTATATAAATACTTTAGACTAGTGACTCTCAACCTTTTTTCTGTGGAGGCATACAAAAAAATTTAAAAAGTTGTTTGCTTTCTAATTTTGAATGTAAAAAAATAATGTAATATGTACTATAAAAACAGCAGTATGTTTATAAAGGCAAAAATTTCAAGATGATAAGGAGAATACATTTAATGATAAATTATATCTGAATATTTATTGATAATTTTATTTATATTCAGCGGAAAAAATGGCACAATGCTACTAGCATCATTTTTTCCAATTAAGTGTCGTTCTTTTTTGTTTTTATGTTCATTAATATTGCAAATTCGAATTCACACGAAAAAGATGCAGAAAATTGTAATATTATTAAATCATGAAATTTCTTCATGTGAACAAGTATTCCACTCTATGAAAGATCATTGTTATTGAAGATAAAACAGTTTTAAACTTTAAAAAATAAGTTATTTAACTGTAAAAATAAGTTTTCTTTTACATGTATTCTTTAACTTAGGCAAACTTTACTTTTAGAAAACATTAGAATTTTTAATATATATATTTTTAAAATGAGTCGGTCCACAAACGTGCTATGGCACAGTGGTAGAAAATCACTGCTTTAGTCATTTGATATTAAGCCAAAAACTTAGCAGTAAACTAATAAGCAACTCATTCCTCTAATTTTAATGACTCATTTTTAAATGTATTTATAAATTTAGCACATTATAATTTAATAGCTTGAAATATTGATTTTTAAAAACAATTTGTCCTAAAACTAATTTTAAATTATGCTAATATTTTATTTCCGAAATACATATGCATTGATGGCTGTTTTAGCCAATAACTTAAATTAGTTTCTATTATGCTTGAAATAATCACATTTTACTGAGCCGAGTGGTTAGCGCTCTTGCTTTCATTTTCATCAGTTCGTGGGTTCGAATCCCACCTTAGGCTTGAATGCACGTAATGGTTTAAAAATCCACTTTGAACCATAGGACCCTGTCTAATTAGCTCTCGTGTGTAAAAAAAAAAATGACGATTGAGCGACAAACAAACCAAACCAGATTTTATTGAATTATCTGAATCGGCGTTAGCTGCCATTTTCTTTTTATTGTCCGGCAAAATCGAAAATTAAACATCGAGAAATGTTACAAAAGCTTCGTATATGAATGAATAGTTTATTGCCATGTGTTCATACTTTATTTATAGTTTCATGCGTTAACAAATTATTCACCTATATGGTTTTCTATATGTTAACCTTTTCACGACGGGGCACCTTTGTTTAAGACGCGCGTTCAGGCCGAAGCTGAAGTGAAAGGAATGATATTACAGGACGGGGTTTTTCTCCGCTATAAGCCTAACTTTAGAAAAAAATTCGTAAATAATAAAGTGAAAGACCTGTCACTGTAATTTTTGGTAGCATTTTAGATTATCACATAATCTATCTTATAACATTAAAATTAGATAATAATGTTTTTCCATTCAATTTATATATATATATATATATATATAGGTTGCTTACTTTGAGAAATAATTTTCGACAGTGCATTTCTAGTTTTTCCAAAATTTTAATTGACAATACACTTAATATATTTGCAAATTAATAAAAACTATACAAGGGCTTTTTACAAGAAAAAAATAACAAAATTTAAAATGAAGACTCAGTATGGAAAATCGCAAAGTCCGACATTGCATGATTTGCAAGTATAAAATATTTGTTGTGTTTTCTTTTCTTTCATCACGGTTTGTGAGCAAAACAATGCACTCTCTGCGACTTTTTCTCCCTTTTTGTTCAAATTAAGGGTAGGGAAATGCCTACCAGATAATCCTCGCCATAATAATCTGGAGTCGAGAATTTTCAAAATAACAAGAAAAGTAACCAAATGAAACCGTAAGCAGTAAAAACTGTAACGAAACTGACGCTGAAAGATTTACAATAGTAGGGAAAACAAAATAAAAAAAGTGTTCGGAGAGCTATCAGAAGCGAGAATTCTTAAATCACGTGGATAGTTGAAGAGGCGAGCTGTGTTTGTTTACATTGAGATTTCCTCTCTCCCCACCCACAGCTGATAATCAAAATACCAAAAAAAAAGCAGAAATAAGAAAAAAATGAAGGTCAGAACACTAAAACTACGTTCAGTTTAAATGTAATGGACACGTAGTGCCATCTAGTGATTATTAAAAATTGTTCCAGCTTAAAATGAACATATGCACCGCCCGGCCCTCGCTTTCGTCCGTACGAAATGCATATATGCACCGCCCGTCGCGAAGATGAAAGAGGTTTCCCATCCGCCTTTCTGACTACCTTCTGATTAAGGCCCCATTTCTTCTAGAAGAATGCATGACACACGTATTTTAATATATTTTTATTTTATTGCCCTTGTTGAGAACATTTACACAATGTGTTTGTATGAATATATATTGTTAAAGTCAGATCATTAAAGACTAACAGCTACACAGTTTTAAACTTATAGCATGAAATCTTACAATGTTTGAATTCAACCTTGTGTACACAAAGTAACACCGGTGACAAGCAAATATTAATAAAAATTTTTTTCTCAATGTTCACTGCCAAATAGCTTCAAACTATAATACTGTGAAAAGTAAATTCTGATTAAACAATTTTTCTAAATAATCCGATTTATTGGATATATTTTTTGCAACAATGGGAATTGGAGGCAGGATTGCCATGGGTTGAACATGAAGTGAAGGCAAAAGCTCAAACAATTCGGCTACCACTTTTGCTTACCCAATGAAATTATTTTTCAATAATTAATTTACTGCATAGTGATAATAGATTGCAACAACATAAAAAAATAATTCCTGTAAAATTTCTTTTACATAACAATCAAAAACAATGAATATAATTATATATGTAATACATATTGAAATTCAGTATTTCATCATTATTAGCTTCGAGTTTGTTCTCTAAAAAAAAAAAAAAAAAATTAGGGTGAAATTTACTAATGGCGGTATGCTGTTTATTTACATAAATCCAATTTTAAGAATTTCATATACTTGCAACAATATACTAGTTATTTATTATTTTGTTTAATGTGTGTAACACGAAATAATTTCTAGTGATGCGTACAAGTATGTGTTAAATAATTATTTCAAAAGATATGTCATTACTTTGAAATAATCAATATTCTTTTAAAAAAATAAAATTTTGCGAGTTGATAGATATAACGATTCACAAATTCGAAAAAGTATTAAAATGCATGCTTAAATCAAGTACAATATGAATAGATTACAATTTTATGTTAAGAGGTTATAAGGCACAATTCTGTTTGCTAATGTGAAAGAGATTAGCCGATTTTAATTGATATAATCGATCAAATTATGTTCGTGGTCGAATCGATCAGATTAGGTTTATGTTCGTGGTTGACTATCCGTTGAGTAAAACCACTTCCTAAAGGAGAGTCGCATGAGTGCATGTATATGTATCAGGTAGTAAACTTCTTTCCACGTCAGAGGGAATATTTGAATCTTAAGGTGGTTTTAACATTTTTGTATAAATTAATTTTAATTATTGAGGATTTAGTTTACACCTTCTCATCCATTCACAAAGTAAAGCGACGAGGTTGACTTCAGAGTCGAATTTTTATTAACTATCCTGCTCTATGTTAATAGATTTACTTTATACATATAAACAGGAATTGAATTTATGCTGGTAAAATTAATGTCATATTCTGCACGTCCTTTCTGATTGATACTTCTAAACACTGATAATTTACTCGTGATTTAAAATCGCAATTTGTGAAGAGGACGACTCACAAGCAAGCACCAGCTCACACCAAGATTCGCTAAATCGTAGACTTTACCCTTATAGAGGTTATATTGCAGATAAATTTTATTTTTATATATACGAATTGGTTTGCAATTTTACTCTAGTACCAAATTTTTCAGTTTGAAAATGTATATAATCCCAATTACGTCGTGCGTCATTGTATCTTAAGGAAGATAAGTCAAGCACAATTCATATATTATTCATATATTCAATTGTGATAATATAATATTAATTTGTAATTAATAATTGGGAAACTTTCTATTTGATAAAAAAATAAGTGTTCTTTCATTCGCTGGTTGATTTAGCAGAATTGTAAATATTCACCCCGGTTTGGGTACTTGAAGTGGTTCCGAATCCACCGAGTTTTAGGTTTCAATATCATACAATTCATTTGCAAAAAAATTGTCTTTACCTCTAGTCATAGGATTGGAAAAGACACAAAGACTTGTAACAGCAAAAAAATTTTAATATTTAGATTTTCGTTTACTTTGTAATTTATGCTTTTTTACTTTAAGTGTTGTGTTTTAAAACTAAAACAGTTAACTGTTTCTAACCATAAAATAGTAATCTGATCTTTGGTTTGACAATTCATGCGTTCGAATCTTACATCCCGACAGGAGTTTAAAGTGCTTCGAATCAAAATTTAAAATAATTTTGTGTTCAGTCAGCCATCCTGAGCAGAAAATGAGCAATGTTAAGGATCTAGGAAGATTTCTGAAAAATTATTTTTAGCGAAATTATTATCAGTTGTATTATCATATTATCAGTATGAAAAATTATATTAGAGCATGAGTTCAAAACCGAGTTTGAATGTCGAGTCCTAACCCTTTTCTTGTTAATTTCGCTGTCTCAACGTGTAGTCTTGAATAATGACATCCAGACGACAACAACAACTGATGTTATTGAAGACGTTATAATGTGACTGCTATTAATTACTTGCGGATATAAAATATTTTTTTAAAAAAAATGTTGATTATTTTCCTAAGGATTTTGAAAAAATTCTTCTTTTGACTGTAGCAACGAATGTGTTTACGCTTTTTCCAAGAGTCCCGACATCATTAAATAACTCATAATTAAAAGAAAGTATAAGAAATTTTTTTGCAAAATGAATTTACATTCCATGCAGCTTTACCTTAACTTTAAATTAATTTAAAGTTAAGAATTTTTCCTGTTACTGTATTGTTAGAGAATAGTGTATTTTTCATCACTTAATGCGACTTCATTTCTTTTGTGTAAATATCTGGCTGATATAGAAAACAGTATTTTGAAAACATATATGTATATATATATATTAGGTTGGGGAAAAAGAAATCCATTATTTTTTCGGCAGATGGCTGTACTGATAGATTTCTCGTAAAGTATCGATCAAACAATTTCAGATTTATGCTCGTTGGAAAGGTGACATTTCACAGTAAAAAAATTCTTTTCCTGTTTTTTGATTGGTGCATTCAGTTGTGAGTTACAGGGTGTTAAAAATGGAAGTGAACAAAGAGAAAGTTCGGTACATTTTACAGTTTTTCTTTGACAAAGGTGAAAAATGCAAGCCAGGCGGCTAAAATTGTGAATGGTGTTTATGGTTCCGATACTGTAACAGCCAATTATGTGCAATTTTGGTTTCGTAGTTTCCGTTCAGGAATTTTTGATGTTAAAGATGCACCTCGCACAGGTAGGCCGGTCGTCGATAAAATTGGAGAAATGATCGAAGTTGACCGGCATGTTAGCAGTCGTAACATCGCCCAGGAGCTAAAAATCGACCATAAAACTGTTTTAAACCATTTACATAAAGCTGGATTCAAAAAGAAGCTCGATTTTTGGGTGCCACACCAATTAACAAGAAAAAAAACATGATGGATCGAATTTCCATGAAGCCTGGCCAAACGGAATGAGATAGACCCATTTCTTAAACGGATGGTGACTGGAGATGAGACATGGATCACATGCGATAACTCTGTGCGAAAACGATCGTAGTCAAAGAGAGGTGAAGCAACTCAAACGGTGGTAACTAGGGAGGATTGTGAAAATCGACTACTAGAGTTTTTTGCAAATAGAGACCAGGACTTCTATGAGAGAGGCATTATGAAGTTACCTTTAAAATGGCAACAAATCATACAACAAAACGGTGCATATTTGACCCAAATCGGACAATCCGAAGCATGTTAAATAAAGTCCTGAAGTTCATATAAAAATAATGCATTTCTTTTTCCCCAACCTAATATATGCTTTAATTAATTTTTTCCGCTTTAAAGGGACGTTCTTGGCGAGAAAACAAAATGGATGGGAGGATGTGGATTATAGGCGATTAAAAAGCTGAGGGAGCTTGATAAAAATAACAAGGTCCTTCAGCTATAATTGGATAAAATAATATTAAAATTCTTTGTTTCAAATTAAAGTTATTAATAATATTATCACAGAATTTTATCTATAAATATTATCATTTAGCATATAATCCATGCTATATGATAATATTCATGATCTCTATAATTTACCTTTAGTTTGCTTCGAAATGAATTCAAACTATTTGGTAGATTGTATGTCGTTTATCAATGAAAAATATCTCTGCTAACATATGTTATATTCATTATAACATAGATTAATGTATTGTCACCGAAATCTAACCAATAAATTTGAAGGAACATTTTTATAAATAATATCCACAACTACTGTGATTTAGGAACTAGGAGAGGGATAACAGCTCGAGTATCACCGCTGTTACAAAACCGATAATGTGAATTGTTTTTCTCAATCTCGTGATTAGGAGTTATCAGTCTTCGAACTGATAGCCTAACGCGAAATGGCCGAGCTGGCAGCCGAATGGTTAGCGCTCTTGCCTTCGGTTCAACAGTTCGTGGGTTTGAATCCCACCTTGGGCATGGATGTTTGTAGTGGTTCGGAATCCACTTTAAACCGTAAGTTCCGGTCTAATTAGCCCTCGTGTGCAAAAAATGACCGTTGAGCGACAAACAAACCAAACCTAACGCGATATGGTATAGTTTATTTGAACCCAATTTAAAATGAGCTTAGTTTTGAAATTATTCTTTAGTCTAAATTGTGCATAAAATTAAAAGGAACAACACGGGTGATAAATTATAATTATTTTTTGTTATAATTGAATTTTTGCATTTTAATTCTAATATTTTAATAATTAATAAGTTATGTGATAAGATAAATGCAAATTCGTAAAAAATTCCATCTTATTTTAGTAATAAAGCTCTTGCATACACAAAAACGAATAGCTGAGCGATTGCATATATAAAATCATTTAACTTTTAATAAATGACTTTTCGCCAACTACTGTTTTCAAAGAAAAAAGTCTTTAGATCGACTGGTTTTAAATATTCTAGAGAAATGAACAATATTCTTAGTATGTATAGCTTTCGTTGCGTTGTGGTGCATGAAGTGTGCTGCTCCACTTTTCCAACCGAACCGTAATTTGGTGTAGAGTCCAACTTCCACAGTACACGCATGCTATAGGTACCCGTTTTATAGGGTAGTCAACACTTCGCGCAACTTATTTATACAAGGAAAGGAGAGAGAAAGTACATATCTATGCCCGAACCAGGATTCGAACCCCGGACCTTTCTATCCGCAGTCAGGCACGCTGACAATTTAACAGAATTGTCGGCAAAATTTTCATTTATGATTTCAAATATCGAATCAAACTCTAAAGAATAGCAAGAATAAAATTAAGCAAGGAAAAGTAGGGGCTCTGTATGGATAATTACATTATGAAATTTATCTGTGACTTTAATAATGTTACAATTACTAAATACCAGAAACCCAATGATGCAAGAGGTAAATGGAATTCCTTAAAATGCTTGTCGTCCCTCAGAGAAAGGATACCTTCTCTTCACTGAGGAAGTACTGTAATGAAAAAATGACAAAATCAACTACTTAATAGCATTCTTTTTATTGCTTCGATGCTTTCTCGATCATCTTTCTTCCCCTGAATGGGAAGAAAAAGATGCAGATTCAAAGTCAGGGACAAGAAATGCACTTCAGAATTTTAGGATCGATCCATTGAAAATCTCGGAATCGATTCATCGGTCTCTGAAGCTCCCGTGACTTAAAGAGATGCAGAGACGTTCTATCACTTAATGCCGGATATTTACTCACAGATATCCATTCATGGTTATGTGTGGTTGTAAGAATAAGCGTATTATACATTCATTTTTACAACCCAAATTCATGTTTTTTTTTAAAGTAAGTTTGATTATATTGAGTCGGGGTTATGTATTATTTCCTTTGAGAAAGCATCCATAAAAATTAAAATGCGCCAACAAGGCAATAGAAAATTTTGCTCTCCAAAACAAAAGCTCTAAATCTGTTTTATGAGCTATCTCTGCATTCATTTGTTTCTAACAATGACTACGAAGCATTGTTTTGCGAAATGCTCATTTAATAAACATTAAATAATATACACGATATCATATAAAGAAATAACACTTGCAGTATGTTTCAGACTTCAAAATATTTAAGATAAATATGAAATATTTAAGGAAAGTTTCGATGACGCTTCCAATTATATAACTCAAAAGACTCTATTAGGAAATCTTATTTTTTTACGTGATTTTAAAATTGTACTATTTTGTTTTTTATGCTCATGAACTCATTCTAATTATAAGATTTTTACGTTATCTATTGTGAAAAATAAGATGAAGCATCGTTCTTTATTGTACGAAAAATTACAAATACTTAGATTATGAGGCTTATATACGATTCGTTACCTTACGACACCCAATGCGGTGCTATAGGAAAATTTCCCATTTCATTTGTAAATTGTGAGGTGCTTCTTTATTCACTCCCTTTTCAAAAAAAGAGTGGCACAGTTTTGAGTTACACTGTTTTATGCGCACTGTACGCAGTACAAGACTCTCTAAGAAAAGGAGATAGTGTTATGTGCAGATTTCAGGTAAAATCAGAGATACAGGAAGGACGATGTGAAGACAAGTGGATCTAGGAGGAAATCTCAGTTGATCGCCCATGTATACGCAATCGCAGGATTCTCGCTTCATTAAATGAGTATCATTTTCCGGCCTCGAAAGTTTTTTTTCCAGATAATAATTTAATATTCTTACGTAAAAGTGTTATATGAACACAATACTAGCATTATTTACGGCAAAAAATTATATATTTTAAACTTAAGAAGATCGAATTATTATAAAATTTCAGCAATTTTCTCAATGAATTTCATATTATTTAATTTTCTCTATATTGGTACGAATGAAATGATTGGATTTCGCTTCCTCTTTGAGACTTCTTTAAAATATGCAAAATTGATCATTTGAAAAAAAGAATTTTAACATTTGATGCATGCCTATATCTAATTTTTTCTCTTACTTTTTTACTCTTAAGTATGAAAATTATTCAGAAATATTTTTCTGCATGAGTTAAAGATTTTTTTTATTTTTATCTTGTATAAAATTACAAATATATTTTTATCTTTTTACTGTGATTCCCCTTTGAAATTGCTTATTCATATGTTACTTTGTTAATATATAGAAATCAGTTATTTTAATGATTATTTAGGTAATGTTCAGGGTCATAAGTATTTACTTAAACATGCATTTTTAGGCCAGCGTTTGAGTTTAGTGTGTGGGTAAAATGTTAATGGTACAAAATGCTGATAAAAGCAGAGGTGCCCAATGACATACAAACCCAATTCTAAGAAGAAGAAGAAGTGGGTAAAATGGGGGGCTATGCATTAATTTAGTATTCTATTAAATATTTCATGAAAATTTTATTCAATTATTATAATTATAAATATTTAGATCTAATATAAAATATATATAATAACATAAAAAATGCTTAAAATAATAATTTTACATTTTAGAGATCTTTTTTATGTTTTATATTTCCCACGGAAAATTAAATATAAGATTTCTTTAATTTCAAATTCAATTATAGTTTTAACATATTTTCCATTGTGATACTATTCATAAATTTTTGGCAAAATAAGTGTGTTTTAGTGTATACATATAAATGTGTTTAGTATCACAATAATAATTTGTTGCCCCCAACAGCTTCAAGACCAGCAATGATGAGAAACTGTTGGCCCACTATTTATCATCCTGCTCCGGCACAGTTTATTTTAGCCAGCACTCCCCCCGTGGCCATAATGGCCGGAGCAGGGGCATCAAACAACCATGAGCCGCTTGCCGTGACCAATGGAAAACCAGCTTGGACAGGCAGCGTCCCGGCTTTTTTTCAGGCAGTTTGTGTTTGCTGGGTACATGTGCATCGCGTAGAAAGTGTTTGTCCTGTAGATGGTGCTTGAGAGTATTCCTAAACCGCAACACACTGTTAAGTACCTGAAATGTCTTTCCAAAAGGCACTATAAGCGGTGGAGAAAACGGCCATCCACTGTTCTTCGTCAAAGCAGTAGATAATCAAAATGAAAAAAGATTTAAAATTTGACAACCATAACAATGTAAAACAGTTTTGGATTATAAAATTTCATCTAAAACTATTTTTAATACAAATTTGATTGAAGATTATGTTTTAGCGCATAGGTTCCAAAAGTGGTCCAGGTGGACCCCCTGGGGTCCATAGGAGACCACACGGGGGTCCACATAGATGTGAAAAGAAAACAGGTTCACGAAAAGTTTTCTGGTTTTCATAATAAAGAACAAACATTTTGGCTTGGATTTACCTATCTACATAGGCAGGTAGCATTATTCACTAGGTAGGTACTCAAAAATATTCCGAGATTCAGTTCAAACACAGAATTGAATAGATAATAGTACAAGAGTGTACACATGTCGAGACTTGCAAAGTGCCGCCCGTGAGCTGTCTCATTAAAAGTATGACTACTTTTTATGATTGATTTTTTGTCAATCGTTGATTGTTTGTAATAATAAATGTTTATAATTTTGTATAACTGCAAGCATTTTAATAAATAGGGCACAAGAAAATGTGCTACTTTTTTTCTCTTAACACCCCCAATTTAGGGTGATATTTCTTAGGAGTTTTTGAGAATACAGTAGAAATGCAGCAGCAGGGAGTCTACCGAAAATAGTAAAATTTTGAAAATGGTCCACAAAAATAAAAAGTTTTGGAACCCATGTTTTAGCGGATGAATCACTTGTTTCCTTGAGAGACTGAGTTTGTTTCAAACCAATTTCAAATGTATGAAAATTAAAAAAAATTCACCGTCAAAATGTAACATAATTGGGCATCCTATACTTAAAGAGTTGGACAGCTCTCTTTGAAACATAAAGTATCTCATTCAATCCCAGTCACCGTTGAAGAATAGGAAACAGATGTTGCGCTTTAGACTTCTGATGCCGGGCTGAGTGAATTTGAGTTTACTTTCCAAACGACGCGTGAAATACAGCTCTCTTTATTAATGAAAATCTTTGAATCCTCCTTGAATATTAATTTTTTTTTGCCGTTAGGCGTTTACTAACCGGTATCAAAACATCATATATTGAGACAAAATAAAATAAATTTTTAAAATAAAATAATTTGGACAGTCATATTGTATATATATATATATATATATATATATATATATATATATATATATATATATATTATATATTATATATATATATATTATATATATATATATATTATATATATATATATATTATATATATATATATATATATATATATATATATATATATATATATATATATATATATATATATATATAAAGTAATAAATACACACACGCGATTCTAAAAATACATATAATAAAATAGGAACTACAATACAATATAGGAAATCTAGCCAGCGCAAAAGCAGCTAAAGAGAGATTTGCCAATTAAATAAGATAAAACAGGAAAAATATTGAAACCAGAAATATAAAATTGGAAAAATACGAAAATATACGATGCAAATGAAAAGAAGATGGCATTGGGACCACGTCTTGATCAGGAGGGAGATGGCCAGCTATGCAAAATGAACACTAGTTTTAAAAGTTTTAACTAAGTTATATTTAGACATTTGTCCTTTGAGCATGTCAGAAAAGATTCATTTTGCATATATATATATACATACATAGACACACACATAAAACTTTTCTTTTACTTAGTGTTCGAATGCAATTTCAATCCCTAATTATATCCTTTTGGTAGAATATTGTGAAGAAAAAGTTTCTTGCAGTAAAAGCCGAGAAGGTAACCGAATGGTTAGTGCTCTCGCTTTTTGTCAACTAATCGTGGTTTTGAATCCCACCTGGTCGTGGATATTTGTAGTGGTTTTGTGAATCCACATTAAAATGACACACACCCACAGATTAATTAGCCTTTAGGTGCATAAAATGACAATGGAATGACAAACAAACTGAACCAAATTCTTGTAAAAACTTAGTGAAATTTTTTCTCATAGGGAAGATCATTTATTTCAAATTTAAAACCAAACCTCTATAAAAATGTTCATTTATGAAAAGCTAATTTGAATTTTTAATCTAGAAAGTTTGAAATTGTTACTGAAAATTTCTAATTAAGATATAATGATAGTTAATTTTAGTGAAATGATGATTCTTATATTGTTTCAGCATTCTTTAGGTAATTTGTATAGTTTTTTCTGAAGATTTCAATTTTTAGAATTTCAATATGAGTTAGGGAAAATAATTTGTAAAAATTTTAGTTGATTAATTGCAATTATAATTTTAATTTTTTTTTCATAAACACCATAAAGTTAATATTGTAATTGTCATTCTTTGTATCATTGGTGAAATATTCCCATATATGAATTAAAGAAATTTTTTAAAGTACTCACTGTAAAAAGATTTTTACTAAAAAAATTGTAATTTTTCAATGATCATTGTGATTAAAATTGTGATTTTTCAATTTTAATGATGAGAAGTTAGAAGTTTGTTGTATTTGTGTGAGATTTTTCTGAGAAAACTCACTCAGAAATAATTAGCATTTTAACATGTTTAATATATTTAAAAAATACATTATTTTTTTAAAGTTATTTATGTTGACTTTTTTTACTCGCTTACAAATTGTGTTAAGTTTCAACTGAGAAAAATAAGGAAAATAGATAAATAAGGTGTAAAACTTTTTGAGAAAAAATATTTCTAATTTCCAATTAGAATTTCTTTTAGAAATGAATTTTTATTTTGGAGATGTATTTTGATCATCAATACAATTCATTTGCTTAAATGGGAATTTCGCCTAATTTCATTCAAAGATAATTTATTATTTATATATTTTTAATTTTTGCTGTAGTAAGTGGTTAATTTATTCACAGATCAATTATTTTGGCAAATGTTTTTCTAAATGGTTTTGTCATGATTTTTGCAGTCTCATTCTTAGGATCTAGGTAAAATAGAATTAATTTCTACCATTAGCTAGTCTTTGGTGCTCCATGTCTCTGCTGACTATAGAAAACCTGTAACTATTTCCCTTTATAATGAGTCCAGTTCAAGCTTGTATTTCACGCTTCGCCAGTGGTCACTTAGCCTTTTTCTCAAATATGTGCAGGGTCAAAAAACTTTTAGTATGCGCAGAAAATGTAAAGTTGAACAGGCATCGCCTGAGCATATCTTGAGTTGCTTGAATTTTGACTTGGAAGAGTCTTTTTCAAAGCCCCTTGTGATCTTGGATTTTTTGATTTTTGGAGTTTGTCTAGTATTTGAATCATCTGGGATTAGCAACAACAACACGATTTGTGGTTCTTTATTGATAGTAGGTAATGGAATAAATATCCAAATCTTTTTATGTATCTGCATTTCTATTTGTACTAAAATGAGTTTTGCATTTATCACAAAATTTTACTGGTCTAAAAACTAATATCTTTGGTATTCAGATTTGCATTACCATTTATAGGTTAACAATATTAATATTTACATATTTTAGTTTATTTAATTTATCTTAAATTTAGAAACTTAAGAATGCATTTCAATCGTGTTTGGAAATGATGTGTGTGTGCTTTATTCTATATAATTGTTCATATATATTAAATAAGCATTTCTGAGTAACTATTAAATCAAACCCAAGAGGAATTTATTGAGTGGAAAATCTTTTCATGCTTAGTTTTGATTTGAAATTAAAAATTCAGTGACTTATGATGTTATGATATGAACACTTATGATTATGACTTATGATATGAACAAATGACTTAGGAAAATTATTAATTTCATTTTGAAATTAATAATTTTCCTAAGTCACTTATGTTGACTTTTTATACTCGCTTACAAAATGTGTTACTTTTCAGCTTAGAAAAATTATGTAATTGATGTAAAACTTTTTTAGAAAAAAAAAAAAAAAGATTGCTAAGTTACCGTTAGAATTTTTTTTAGAAATGAATTTTTATTTTGGAGACGTGTTTTGATCATCAATAAAGCAATGCATTTGCTTAAATGGGAATTTTTGACTAACTTCCATTAAATGATAATTCATTAATTATATATTTTAACTAACTTTAGTTGTAATAAGTGGTTGATAATTTATTAAAAGATCAATTATTTTGGCATTTTTTCTAAATGGTTTTGTTATTATTCTTGGAGATATTTTTCTCATACTTAGTATCTGAGTAAGATGGAATTGATTTATTTATTAAATTGGAAACTTACTTATTACTTTTCTGTTTTATAGTTTATAAGCAAGGCTTTTTTCCAGTTAAATTCATTATTATAATTTCTTATATTTTGAGCCATAATTTTTAAATTCAATATGTTTTACAGAAATTGGAAGTAACTGATCTTTATGTATATATATATATAAAGCTTTAGTTATTATATTTAGATGTGTGTAGAGCATTTAAACACCTATATTTACGTATATTTACTATATTTCAATACTTTAAACGTTTCAAAAACTATCTAAATTAATAAAATTTAAAAGACTAAAATTATCTATATTTCATATATGTGACTTTTTTTAAATATTGGTGTCATTCAGAAACGGGGGGTTATACTTGACAAAATATTAGACTTGTTTTTTTATGTTTCTACCTTATTTTAAACTAAAGTAGTAAAAACTATAAAGCACTAATATTTTGACAGATAATAGAAACAAATATTTGTACAAGAAAAAGCTTTTCATGTCAAATCAATAAAACCATATAATTGGAAATTTTACATTTCATATTCATTAAAATAAGCAATTTACGAACAGAATGAGTTTTGGCATTACCAGGTTTGAATCAACATTGGTTGTCATTTTTAATTCTTACTTATATGATGTAGTATTTTATGAAAAACGCTTAACTATAATCGTAAGAATTTTGACCAGTACTATTGCTTAGCATATGTGATATTCAATTCATACTTGTTTTCATATAAAATATTAGCTTATCATTTTCACGTGTGTTATTTAATAAAATCTAGAAGTTATGTTATAGCAGATTGAGCTTCACTACATGGGGACCCTCTCATGCAATCAAACCCGTGAGCTTATGCAACGACACTTGAACTTCACTCCACGGGGTCCCTGATTTGGAATTATACCAGTGAGCTCATGCAACCTGGAATCAAGGGGTACGCGTACCTTCCTGGGGCTTGAGCAGCCACCAGGCGCGTCGGCAGGTGGTGGATCGCCGAATGTCCTGTAGGAATGACAGGATAGCCTTGAATATAGAATCAGAGGCCGCGAACCAGCTCTCGTAAACCCTGGTGTTATGCGATCCATGCCTAGGGCTAATTGGCACCGCGGTAATGGTGTCTTAACGGAGCCTCTAGTTGCCTGGCGAACTTCTAGAGTAATTTGCCTTGCCCAGTAACTCAGTCAATGCTGGGTGGACTTATATTACCTGAGCTTTTTAATTGTTATCTTGTGGCTGAAAAGACACAAGAAATAACAAACCTTTCTGCATTTGCAGGTGAAGTCTCTGAAGTAGACCTTGCTGAAAAAGACAAGGGAACTCAGAGGCAATCTTGTAAAGGGGCAGCAATGAATCCTTCACTTGAGGTAGAAATGACCTCCAAAGCATCTTCTTCTGGTGAAAGTCAGGAAGCTATCCCTAGCATGACTGACTTTCTGACCAGATGGGACTGTTTCAGCAAGACCGTATCTGCAGGCAATGTCATACGCAAGAGGAAACGGCAGAGCATATCATTTACGAATGTGAGGTTGTTGCCCTCCCTAGATTAACTTCTTTAGGCATCATCCATACTAGAGAGTTACACCTAGACTCCATTAAAGGGTTATCGGACTTTATGAATAGAGTGGGTGTCCCGAGCAACTGGAACTAGGAAACATTGGGTTTGGAGTTAATGTTACAAAATGCTGATAAAAGCAGAGGTGCCCAATGACATACAAACCCAATTCTAAGAAGAAGAAGAAGAGCTCATGCAACGACACTTGAGCTTCACTCCACGGGGTCCTTGATGTGGAATCAGACCCGTGAGCTCATGCATGCTGGTTAGTTGTGGTAATGCATAATCTACACAGGAAAAGGAGCCATTTTGAATGGGAAATTCAAAAATTTGCCTGTGCCATCACAAGTCGTGATGACATTATTCTATCCCCTTTTGAACAAAAGGCACTGTGTAATTACTGATAACTTTTCAGGAATGCTAAAGATAAATAATCCACAATCTTCGTGGTATATTTCTTTTTCTTTAATCATGGTATCTCAGGACCCTTTGAGAAAAGTTTCAAGAATAGGAAAGATGCTCACCATGGTAGGGTGCATATGTCTCTTGTGCAGGACAGTTCAAATTTTCATGGCCAACTACTATGCAGCGACCACAAATAAGTTTTCCTCTATATGCAGTCTTCGTGCATACAAAACACTTAAGTCCGCTAACATGCACATATTTTTCAGACCATCTTGAGTGATTTAATTTACCAGAGTGCAGTTTCTGAATGATCCTCACTCCCTTTTCTAAAACAAATAATGAAATCGTTAAGAATAAATCTTTTCGTTTGTAATAAAATACACAACCGTAAATGCCACACCTTCAAGGAAACATGAAATTTACATTGCATTAGCGGAGGTGAGATATGCAAATGATTAGAATTTCAGCGCAGGTAAACACCACACGCGCCTGTAACGCCACTTCAAAGTACTGTTAAGACTTGGAGATTTCAAGTAATTAAACTTTTTTCTTGTGGTATTTAAAAAAAAAAAAACACGATCAATTATGCCTCGTAGAATACAGCGATCCTCAATTGATCAAGTACCAGAGTTCGACAGAGGTAGGATGGTGGCCTACCGGGATAGAGGATTATGTATCAAGGAAATCGGTAGTCGCGTGTCACGAAACCACACAACTGTGCTGCAGATGTGAACGCTTGTAATGCAGTCAGGGGAATTCTTCAAGAAGTTTCAGTGTTCAATGGGTCTGACAACCGTCCGATCGGTTTCGCCATTCATCGAGAATTTCCTTCTGTTGCTGAACATCGGGTCGCGAACTGGCGACCTCCTGCCGCTGAGAATTCCTCTGACCTCGCAGCTCAACTGCTAAAGAGAGGCCGGTTACTTGAAACCTGAATTCGAAAATTTATTTTGTTAACATAAATTATTTTAATAAATAATATTAAATTATTAATCAGATAACATACATTGTCTCAGTATGTGTTTGGGATGTTATGAACAGCTTGTGGAGATTTCGGTGGGTTGAAAAAAGTATTCAACAGATTTCTCCTTTAGGCTGTCTATTATGCTGGGTCGAATAATACTAGAAATTAAAATCTACTTATGTACTGTGACTAATAAATATAACGAATATGTTAAAGTAGAATTGGTTTTAATACATTATCTTAATATATATATATATATATATATATATATATATATATATATATATATATATATATATATATATATATATATATATATATATATATATATATACACTACTGGCCATTAAAATTGCTACACAAGGAAAGCGGCACACCACACACGTGAAATTTGCACGATAGGTAGAACTTGCTGTGATATGCAAATGATTAGATTTTCAGCGCATTCATACAAAGCAGGCGACAATAGCGACATCTACAATGTGTATAAAACCAGAGATTTGACAGCAGTTTTCTCATACTCAATTTCAGTTTCAACGTTGTTTTCGGCAAAGAAAGTTGTTGTAATGCCTCGTGTAAGAAGAAGAAATGCCTATCAGCACGTGTTTTACTTTAATCGAGGAAGGATTATAGCCTACCGGGATTGCGGTTTATCGTACCGCAATATTGCTGCTCACGTCGGTCGAGACCCCATGACTGTTAGCAGAATATGGAATTGATGGGTGCAGGACAATCATACGGAACGTCATGCAGGATCTCAACGACTTCACGAACCCTGAGTCGAGAAATGGAGTCATTTGAAAGGCAAGTTTCTGCTCAATTAGTTCGACGACGTTTGCAGCAGCATGGATTGTCTGCACGGCGACCATGGCTTCGGCTACCACAGACAGGAGCGCCTAAATGGTGTGATCAGCGACGAACCTGGACGCGGGAATGGCATCACGTCATCTTTACAGATGAATCTCGGTTCTGTACACAGAACCATGATGGCCGCATCCGTGTTTGGAGGCATCGTGGAGAACGCGCTTTGCCAGCTTGCATTGGACATTGCCATATTGGCACATCTGCTGGAGTGATGGTATGGGGTGCCATTGGATACACGTCTCGATCACTTCTTGTTCGCATTACCGGCACTTTGAACAACAACCGTTACATTTCCGATGTGTTAAGGCCCGTGGCTCTGTCCTATCTTCGAGGC
Source organism: Latrodectus hesperus (assembly GCA_037975125.1). NCBI lineage: Eukaryota > Metazoa > Arthropoda > Arachnida > Araneae > Theridiidae > Latrodectus > Latrodectus hesperus. Next base: position 30,961 of record JAJQOW010000917.1, read on the forward strand.
CTCCCTAATGCTTTGTTTCAACAGGATAATGCACGACTGCATGTTGCCCGTACTGTTCTGAACTTCCTTGTTACAGAACAGGTTCGACTGTTGCTTTGGCCAGCACGTTCTCCCGATCTGTCACCAATTGAGAACGTGTGGTCAATGGTTTCCGAGCGATTGGCACGCCATCACTCCCATCCACTACTATCGATGAACTGTGGCATAGTGTTGAAGCTGCATGGACCGAGATCCCCGTACATGCCATATAATCTCTGTTTGACTCCATGCCTAGGCGGATAAATGCTGTGATTGCAGCCAGAGGTGGCTGCTCTGGGTAATGATTTCTCAAGATCTATACATCCTAATTTCCTGTAAATCTAATCACTTGTTCTTTCCACTATAATGTTTGTGCCCAGTAAATATCGTTATCCTATTTGCATTCCTTCTTGGTTTAGCAATTTTAATGGCCAGTAGTGTATATATATACTTGAATTATGCGAAAAAAACAGTATTGTAATTGAAAGATGATAAAAAAGTGATAAGGTTTATGCGTGCGCAATAATTAATCCTGTCTATATAATTTACTTAGTATATTTTAATGCTTCTTGATATTCTACTCAGTTTTTGTTTTCATGACAAATTTTTGCAGGATGCAGGAAGGTACGACGGACCGACGTGTTCGATCGTATCCACCTCAGTGCACTAATGCACGCGATGACAGAGAAATTGTGCGCATGGCAGTGGCGAATCTCTCAGCCACATCGTGAACCATAGCACAGCACATTCAGACTGTAACGCCTCATCCAGTATCTGCGCATACTATTCGAAACCGTTAACAACAGACTGGTCTGTCCACAAGAAGTCCATTGCTTCGTCTACCCTTACGCAGAACCAGATGTCTCCGCCGCCAATGGTGCGATGAAAGAAGGAGGTGGACTGCAGAATGGAATGAAATTAACTTTACTGACGAGTTACGCTTCTGTCTGCAACACCACATTGGTTGCATTCGAGTCTGGAGATACCGTGGAGAGAGGATGGTGACCGCCACACTCGTCGTGAACTTAATCGTTTCCCAGGTTTCCTTACACGCAACACGTGGTCCCTGTTGTCCTCACAATGTAAGAGAAGTTAAAAAGCATAAGATCAACTTGCATGCCACAGGCTGCCTAATACGCAGCATTGAAAAGAACTTAGTAAAAGGCATTTTTTTAATGCTTCTAAAATAATACATTAAATATATTTTTTCAGATGAGCTTTCCAGTAGCAAGCATTATATGATGATACCAATAAATTTGTAGTTATCTGTATTTCATAAATAAAACTATTTAAAATCAAAGACCATTTTCAAAACTGACTAGTTGTGTAACATTTTAATTTGATTAAAATCCAATAATATTTGCATTGAATTCTTATAAATGTATGATTTTCTTTTTGTTACCTGCCTGTTTACATATTCGCAATCAACCACAATTTGATAGAGATGTCGGACCAATTGTAAGTAATAAATGTTCACACAGTGTAAATTTAAATATAAAGCTATTTAGCTTTATATTGAAATTAATTCAATTCAATTTAGCTTGAATAATTTTTATGTGTATTGTTTGATACATTGCATTTATCACTTAAATTTCATAATTTATTACTTTAATACAAAATGAAAAGGAATATTTTATCTATTAGGAATAATACGTGGTTTTAAATCTTCGAATCTTAACGAAGAAAAGTTTCGAAATCTTTTTAGAATCTTAACAAAAAAGGGGAATGCTCTTGAAATCTTTTTACATTGTAATTTGTATCTTTAAATATAGCTACTTTGCATGGAAACTTCATTACATGTAGTTCCATTATGTTTTCTGCCAATCGAATATTTTCTTTAAGTAAACTAATAATAGTAATTTTCAGTAAGTAGTAATTTTCTTTAGTAAATTACTCGTATATAAAAAAAGCAAGTTATATCATATTGTAAGCTAAGCTTTGTTCGAGAACAGATATTTAAGTAAGTGTTTAATGCCAATTTAATAGTAAAATATTCATTGTCATTTTCTACGGACTGAACGTTTCCTTCATCTGCGATTGATAAGGAATAAACTAATTTTAATAAAATACAACTTGCTCTTAGCTTACTACAGTTTAATCAAACCGAAATTCAAAATTGTACTTTATATATTTATAGTACTTTACCAAATTTCTTTAAAATAAAAAATGGCTTTATAAATTATTCGGAATTATTAGAAACATCCAAGATTTCTATGTTGTGTCATTTAATGGAGTAAAAAAATCATTAATACACAAGAGCCTTATTCTTTTATTTTTTTAATATCAAATAAAAGAAAATGCCATGACTGTAAAGTAATAAAGTAGCGGAAAATACCTAAGAGAAAATTTAAAATATCGAAAAATATCCATTATTATGTAATATTTAATTAATGAATGTACTTTATATAATCATTAATACACAATAGCCTTATTCTTTTATTTTTTTAATATCAAATAAAACAAAATGCCATGACTGTAAAGTAATAAAGTAGCGAAAAATACCTAAGAGAAAATTTAAAATATCTAAAAATATCCATTATTATGTAATATTTAATTAATGAATGTTTAGTTTTGTGTATATAAATGAAATCATTGCTATTTTAACAGTAGAATCTTAAAATGGTTTTAAAATTAAGTTTTAAGGAACGATATTTTTAATTCTAAAATTTTTTACCCATTTAAAAATGTTATATTTTAATATAGATCAAAATATAGGGAAAAATTATATTAAAAAAATTGAACATGATAACAGGAGAATGTCCTGAAAAAATTTAGAACGGATATTTTGCATTCATAAAAAGATCTTGTAGAAAACATTAAAAATTCTCAAATTCTATTCCAACACACATTCAATGTTAGACATGCAGAATACTCTTGTTTATTTTAATATATTGCTTACATCAAATATTTCAATTTAGTTATCCAACTTTAAAATGTGCACCTATGGGGAAAATAAATACAAATGATTTCTACTTTTAAGGCTCGTATTTTGGCACCAACTCGAGAATTGGCTCGACAGATTAAAGTTGTTTCTTATGAGCTGGAAAGGCAAGCTCCACATCTAGAGCTGTTGTTTTGTTGGCGGGGAATCCAAAGGACCCCAACTAAGAGAAGCTGCAGGTAATTAACTTTTTAGTTCTTTTTCATGTGATCATTGCACTTCTCTTGGTTTTCTTTATGAATTTATCAGCAGTTTACTCTAAAGGACTAACAATACTTGAATTTTTTGTGATTTTATATAAAAGTTCCTAGGTATCTTTGAAGTTTGAAAAACTTAAAAACATAAATTTGTTCTCAAATTTACTGATTTTACACAGAGGTTTGGAATATATCAGAAGTAACCGATTATCTGACAATCTAATGTGTCTGAATAAACTTGAATCTGATGAATTACATATGCGAATTGTTCCAATATCGTATTTCGCAGTTTTATTATTTCAAATCTATTTTTCAATTCATCAAACTTACTTCAAAAGGTTTCGAATAATAAAAATTAATATCAGATTTCGTAAATGGCAGGAAATATTTGATGTAATCTAGTATGTGATAATCGTAACTTAAGTTTATTGATTAAACATTCTGCCCATTAGTTAAATACTTCATTTCACGCTTCAGATATCAAAAGCCATTCTAGAGCAGAATTCAGTTCAAAATGTGTTTCATAGTTATAATCGCCAAGCATAAAAAGTAATCATTATGCAGCAAGGAAATAAACTTAATAGTAACTATAATTTTGCAATTCATTGCGTATATTTTAAATTTTTCAGTCATATTCCTGCTGTTATATCATTTTATTATTTTCAGTTGAAAATATGGTTATGAGGGTGATAAAGTGAAAATTTCAAGCTTGTGTGTGTAATTTGACATTACTGTTATTTTTATTGCTAGAGTTTATTTTATTGTAATTATTTTATTCAATTATAAAAGGGAAAAGATATTTTTTAAAAATGCATATTGAAAAACAATTAGGTTTCTTTCAAGAAGTTATCATTCCATTTAAAGCATAAATTTAAATTAATATGGCTAAGGTTATTACACTGCTGGCTTACGTAAATACAATCTTATGAAGGAAGCAAGCAAATAACATGAAATTCACAACGTGCATTAACGGAGGTGAGATATGCAAGTGATTAGAATTTCAGCGCAGACGCACATCATGCGCCACTTCAAAATGTTATATAAGACTTGGAGATTCCAACGATTTCAAGTCAAGTTTAAATGATCAATTATGCCTCGTAGAAAACAGTAATCATTATTTGATCAAGTATCTAAGTATGACAGAGGAAGGATAGTGGCTAACCAAAATTGTGGATTACCTTTCAGGGCAATCGGTTGTCGTGTTGGACGAAACCAAACAACTGCAATGTGGATATGTATCGTTGGATCAGGAGGGTATGTTCGATCGCATCCACTTAAGTGCACTATTTCACGTGATGACAGGCAAATGGTGCCCATATCAGTGACGAATTGCTCAGCCACATCCCCAACCATCACACAACCCATTCAGTCTGTAACGCATCTTCCAGTGTCTGCGCATACCATTCGACACCGTTTACAACAGAGTGATCTGTCCGTAAGACATCCATTGCTTCGTCTACCCTTGACGCAGAACCACAGGTGTCTCTGCCGCCAATGGTGCGCTGAAAGAACTGTGTGGACAGCTGAATGGAATGAAATTGTGTGTATTAACAAGTCACGTTTCTGTCTGCAACACCACGATGGTCACATTCGAGTTTGGAGACATCGTGAAGAAAGGATACTGAACAGCTGTGTTATGCACTGCCACACTGGTCGTGCACCGGATATTATGGTATGGGGTGGTATTGGATATCACTCTCGCACTGCTCTGGTATTCATTAATGGCACTTTAAACAGCCAATGCTACATCTCCGAGGTGTTGGAGTCTGTTGCCCTTCCTTACCTTCAGGGGTTACCAACAACCATATTTCAACAGGATAATGCGCGACCACATGTAGCACGCATTATCCAAAGGCTCTTCGTCAATCGCTAGATTGATTTGATTCCCTCCGGATCTTCGGTGATAGAAAATGTGGTCCATAGTTGCTCAATGATTGACCCAAATTACATCCCCAACTGCCTTACCATATCACCATACAGCTGCCTCACCAAATCACCATACAACTGCCTCACCATATATCAGATTTGGCAACGTGTGGAAGCTGCTTGGACTGCTGCTGTACATTAAGAACACATCCAAAATCTTCTTGAATCAATGCCGAGGCGTGTGACTGCGGTGATCATCAATAATGGTGGCTACTCTGGCTGTTGATTTTAGCAGGAACCACACTTCACAGAAGTCTATAAATTTAATCATTCGATATTTGGTCCACGTGTAATCTACAAAATTAATTTTATTGTAATGTTTCTTGTGTTTCGAAAGAACATTTTGTAATATTCAATTGATTGATTTTTCATTCTTTAATTACCTTTTACACTCGAGTTTTACTTTGACCACATCTAGCATTTTAAGATGTATTCCGAATTACTTCAAATGTTCAAGATCAAATTGGGGAATCCAACCCCCCATGAGCTGTCGTATATAAGAACAGAGAGCTAACTATTTTGCAGCAATATAAAGACTAAATATTTTTGGAATTGTTTACATACTTATACACGAACAGTTCCTTATATATATATATATATATATATATATATATATATATATATATATATATATATATATATATATATATATATATAGAGGGTAAGTTGAAAAATAAGTCCCCTGTCGACTGTAGTCAGAGTTGTGTATGAAAGTCAAAAAATAGAATGAGACATTGAAGATATGACATACCTTTTTTTTCCACATAGGTACCAAGTAATTGAGACATTTGTCATATCGCTTAATAAGTTTCAAAAAACCCTCCAGGAAAAAATCAGGGCTTTCCATGTGGAAGAAGCGTTGAACGGCTATGGGCGAAAGGCGACACAGCGGGAAAACGCGCAAGTCACCGATACACCATTGGGTAGATGTCGCTGCAAATGAAGCAGATGGCACTGTTGTAGTGCCTGCGCAAAGCGGAGACCAGCCTCTCATTTGAGCCCCGGTAGGTATGGATAGAAGGTGCGTTTTGAATTCGTGGTCAAAGGAGGAAGTGAGAGCGGTTATCCGCTATGAATGGGCACGTGGAGTATCAGGAACAAAAATTCATAACCGCCTCGTGGAAGTCTATGGGCCAGGTGTGATGTCGAAGCAAATGGTGCGGAGATGGTGTCGCAAATTCATTGATGGACGTCAGCAAGTGGAGGACATAACGAGAGCTGGACGAACGCGCACTGCCACTACAGATGCAAATGTTAGGAAGTTGGATGACATGATTAGAGCGAAATGGCGTATCACCATCGATGAAGTAGCGGAAGAACTTGGAATCTCACATTAGCGAGCTCAAAACATCATCCACGACATTCTGCGATACAGAAAAATGTCATCACGATGGGTGCCCTGACAATTGACCTCTACACACAAGGAACAACGCATGGCGATCAACCTGGAACATCTCGTGATATATCGTGCGTTACCATGAAGATGGCAATGACTTTCTGTTTCGGATTGTGACGGGGATGAAACGTGGGTCCACCATTTCACGCCAGAATCGAAGGCCGCATCTATGGAGTGGAAACATCCGTCATCACCTGTCCGAAAGAAGTTCAAGACAACTCCCTCTGCAGGTAAAGTGCTCCTCACAGTTTTCTGGGACTCCCAAGGAGTTTTGTTGCTGGACTTTTTTTTTTTTTTTGGAGGTTGGAACCATCAATGCTACGCGCCATCAATGCTCGGGGTAAGGAATCATCAATGCTCGGGGGAAGGTGCTTTGGAAGCAATACTGAAGTGAAACAAGCCATTCAACGCTTCTTCCATATGTAAAGCCCTGATTTTTTCCTGGAGGGCTTTTTGAAGCTTATTAAGCGATATGACAAATGTCTCAATGTACTTGGTACCTATGTGGAAAAATGAAGGTATGTAATATCTTTAATATCTCATTCTATTTTTTGACTTTCTTACACAACTCTGACCACAGTCTAGATGAGCTGGCAGCCGAAGGGTTAGCGCTCTTGCCTTCGGTTCAACAGTTCGTGGGTTCGAATCCCACCGTGGGCATGGATGTTTGTAGTGATCCACTTTAAACCGTAAGTCCCGGTCTAATTAGTCCTCGTGTGTAAAAAATGACCGTTGAGCGACAAACAAACCAAACCAAACTGACTACAGTCTACAGGGGAAACTTATTTTAGGAGGTTATTGGAGGCACACTTCATCCCCAGCAAAGGTTAAGCCGAAACAAATCTCAACACCTCGAAAAATTATGTGCACAGTTTTCTGGGACTGGAAAGGCATCTTACTCATTGATGTCTTACCGCGTGGTCAAGGAATCAATGCAGATGTTTATTGCGAGACACTTAGGAAATTGCGCCGCGCAATACAGAAGGAGCGCCGAGGATTGCTGTCAAAAGGTGTTTTTCTTCACGACAACGCACGACCACACACTGCAAATGTGACGAAAAACATCCGACAGGGATTTGGCTGGGACGAGTTTGACCATCCTCCGTACAGGCCTGACCTCGCTCCTAGCGATTTCTAGCCGAGCTGGCAGCCGAATGGTTAGCGCTCTTGCCTTCGGTTCAACAGTTCATGGGTTCGAATCCCACCTTGGGCATGGATGTTTGTAGTGGTTCGGAATCCACTTTAAACCGTAAGTCCCGGTTTAATTAGCCCTCGTGTGCAAAAAATGACCGTTGAGCGACAATCAAAATCAAAATCAAAACCTAGCGATTTCTATCTGTTCTTACATCTCAAGTCTTTCCTTGGCGGTCAACACTTCAACAATGACGAAGAGCTGAAAGAAACTGTTTCCAACTGGTTGAAGACACAGGCGGCAAACTTCTATGAAGAAAGTATACAAAAACTTGTGCCACGCTATGACAAATGCCTGCAAAATTTCGGCACTTATGTGGAAAAGTAGTGTAAGAGTTGTAGAAGTTTTGTGCAATAAATAATTTTTCTGTATATGTACACAATTTTATTATCAAACGAAACTTACTTTCTGGATATACCTCGAATTAGTTAGTACTCTAGCCTTTTTTCCTGAGCAATATATTTTTAGAAGAGAAATAGTTGTGTTTTTCAAGCATCTAGCTTTAATTATTTACTTATATATTTCAGTAAAATCTTTTATAATCATTTTAATACTTTTGTTTTTATTGTAGATATTGAAAGGTTCAATTAAAAATCATTGGAGAGTTTTCACTGAAGAGATTGATTGATTCTGATGATGTACGGAGCACTTGGTGAAGAGGAATGTGGTCGTAGAGATTCCGCGCTGGATGTTGTCTAGCAGCTCTGGAGGGCGTTGCCTTAAACATTTATCACAAGCCAGGAGATAAAATTCGGGAAAACTTCCTATTCGAGAATTCGGAAACATTTGTCTCGATGTGCTATCAGTCGAAATGGAAGGTTGCCAGATGTTAAGATTTGCCTATTCCAGTAGAATTGAAACATCACTTACAATTGAAAAGATAGATCTGTAAATTCTCTCTGTCGTCTGTTGTATATCTTGTGTCGCTCTGTTTGTATATCTTGAATCAATGTAAAATTTAATTTTTTTTTTGTATTTATCTACATTTAGCCGAGCTGGCAGCCGAATGGTTAGCGCTCTTGCCTTCGGTTCAACAGTTCGTGGGTTCGAATCCCACCTTGGGCATGGATGTTTGTAGTGGTTCGGAATCCACTTTAAGCCGTAAGTCCCGGTCTAATTAGCCCTCGTGTGCAAAAAATGACCGTTGAGCGACAAACAAACCAAACCAATTATCTACATTTAATTGCAAATGAATTTAAGTACAAGCATTTTAATTTTTCAAATCTACTTCAGAATGTGCAAAATTCATGAAACTTGAAATTTTATTCTATTAGTATGGGGAGGTTTTATAATTATTAATTAGAGGCTATTTTTGTGAGTGAAGTTATTTTTCATTTCATTTAATTTAGACCTCTTATTCAATTTCTTTCCATGTATGTTAAAATATTATATTCTTTTCTTTCATATTAGAAAATGTACGTTCATTTCTCTAGAAAATTCATTTCCTATTTCTATTCTCTTCTTTATGGAGAAATATAGAATGCTAATATAAATATTGTACCGAGCTTCAAGGGTTCGTGTCGATTGAGAGTTGAATAAAACAACCACTTAATGAACACAAGACTTTTATTCGTAAAAACTTCACTAGATGTAAGAAATTCCCACTGTAACAATCACAATTATACAGCTACAATTCGTCAGATATAATAAGAAACGGCTTCCAATCACAAGTCTCAAATACCTCAGACAGAGAACAACTAGCAGTCACAAATAATTGTCTTCACTCACTGACTGTCTTCACAAAACTGACTCTTCCATGTCGGGCTGCGGTATTTATGCCTGACTTAAATAAATAAATTAATTAATTTTGGAATTAAATAAATAAATTAATTTTGGATACATGAATAATTTAATGCATCCTTAAAAGAAACGTGTTTTAGAAAATAAATGTATAAATCTCAGGGTATGTTAATATATTTTTAAACAAACTAGTGGAATTATAACAAAGGAAGCAGGAATATCAGTATTCATTCCGGTTATCCAGAAAATAAAAATTTTGCTGTATTTCACTATATACCAGTTCACAATTTAAACTACATCAAAAATTGTTTTAAAATTCTCTTCCAACAGAAGAATATTTATTTATATGTTTTAGGAATTGCGCGTAAAATATATATTTCCTGTTATATAGTTTATTTTACTTTGCTTAAAGTGTGTGAAGGAAAACAATCTATTAAACGTAACATGTTTGCTTAAGTTTATTCTTTTGAAATTTCCAATATTCGTCGAAATTATGACGCTGAAATGTCTTTTGAGAATTTTACTTCTCTTCTTTATAATAATGATTACCATTCATGATATTCCAATCAAAATTTGATTTGATAATTTTGAATTGAAATTGATGAATCTAGCATTTATCAATTGAGCTAGATGATATGTATTACACTATGTTGCATTATCTTTTTTTATTCTTACAAAAACAACATTTGTGAATATTATTTCATAGAGTTAAGAATTTCCATCCATTTGGCGCAGTATAATAATTATGTCTGCCGTAATAATGAGCAAATATTCAAGAGACTTTGCTTACGATAAACCCATTGTTTGTTTAACCAACTCTGTTTCTAAAAATTATTGGAAAATGCAGTGAAGCGGTGACTTGTATATATTTTAAAACATATCTGTTGTATATTCGTTGTTGTTGCTTATGACACTTGGACAAGCCAAGCTCGCCATGCCTTTGGCAATGCGAATTAAATCAATAGAGAGCGTCTTTCGTTTGGATCAGAGCACCATGAAGGTGAAAGAACGACTTTGCTCTTTTTAAGGTGCCTCGTCATTTTGAACCACGGTCAGGTGACGAGGCAACACTTGAGCTGGCACCCTCCTCTTCACTTTCACGCCACACCAGCGGAAGGACTTTGGACGTCTCATATTAACGTGGACACGTCCCTAACCCACGGAGTTCCAGCAACCCAGTGAAGGAGAGTACACCGTGGTCACCCTCCCAACCATTGCCCGCGGCAAATGATGCTTCACTTTGCTGAGCTTACATGAAGCGGCGTGAAGCTACTGAGCCACTGGAGCTCAACCATATTTGTAACTGTTGTAAGAATCGGGCCATTTTGTCACTACCATCATTTTAAAGATATAAATAAGAAGTACATTTATTAAAAGATAATACTTAGAGTTGCAACATTTTTTAATGTGTTATAATCTATGAGATAGTAGTTGTTATAGTTGTCTTTTTCAAGATTTTCATGAATACGAGCTCTTGATGGACTTTAAGGAGTAGTTCGTAAAACACTAAATACTCTGAGTTAATAGTATTTTATCAGACACATTCATTCAAGCGAAAAATTATCTCCAAGGACGTGTTTTGAATAAAACACTATTTTAATAATTAAATAAACTTCTTTGAAAATTCCCGAACAGTATAAACATTTGAATGTGTGTGATAATTGAAGAAATTCATGCCGGGTGATGATTTAATAATTTAGTGCAGAGGTTGGCTGGCTTTTAGTTTAAGGCTGTTCAAATTTCAATATTTATGGGAGAGAGAGAAAAAGCAAGGTATTCATCCCTTTATAAAATAAAGAAACTGGCATCTATATTTCTACAAAAAATGCAGATTCCATCCAAATCCTTAATTTTATGTAGGAAGTAATTTCATCATGTTACTCATGCCGTTAAACACGCAAGCCTTATTTTTATTATTAAATTTAATTATTATTTTCATATGATTCTTAACCGACTCAGCGGCTCAGAAAATTTCAAGAATCTGCGAAAAATGTTTCCTCTTTAAAACCAGATGTACTACTTTTACCCACGTCCCTAAACTATACAAAAATCGTCGACTGTTTCCCATTCTCATTGGGAACATTTCCTACCACCCTGAAAACTGTCACATCGCTCAATTTAGAGGCAGGGGATGTCACTTACTACTAACTACCCTATCTAGGGTTGTATGTATTTGCCAGAAAGAATTGTACATCCCAATAAAAGTGGTTAAAACGAAAACGTATATCTTTTTTTGTATAAAACTGAAAAAGCAAAAATTATTAATAAGTAACTATTTTTTGTGTAATTGAAAATGATTGAAGATATTCCTCAGTATTTTTAGGTTGACTTGGTTAATAATATGAAATTCAAAGAAAAACAGTATGCACAAATTATGATGTTTTAGAATTCTTACGCAGTTTAATTAAGAAAGTTGCTCGTCACATTTTCTTGTATATTTATTATTTTCTGTATAATGGAAATTTCTCTTTTTGAATGAGTCACAGAAGCTTTTCAAATTTTTATTACAGTAAGATAAAATAATGTTAGTAAAAATACATTTTCTCACATTATATTTTTCTTAACACAAACAAATTTTTACTTTATATGAATACATCTATGTAGTAATTAGTGTGGTGTTTATATGAAAATAAAAGGCTTAATTATTTTTCAATTTTTATAATGTTATTTTCCAAAACATTAATAAAAGCTTTTCAATTTATTTATCTATAAATGTTTTGAGTTTAAACAATTAAACATAACATTAGAAAATTTTCATAACATTGCGAATAAATGTGTGTAATGTTCTTGGTTTATACTATATCTGAAAAATTACTTTCACTTTATATTTAAATATTTGGAAAAGTTTTTTAGCCCAAAAAAATTAAATATTTACAAAAAAAGGATTAATTTTCATTCCTGCTTTATTGTATATGAAAATAAAACTATTTAATGCAAAATACATGTAGATAAACTTGCATTAAAATTGTTCTGTATAAGAAATTTTAACACATTATATTTGCTGATGTACTTTCTTAATTATGATATTTCTTATATATTTACATTCTAAAACAATATTATAAAATCATTTATTACTTTTACAATTTTTTCTTTCATTTTAAAAAAACAATATTTAGATATTTTTAACAAGATGTTTATTATAAATTAAAGTTGTATTTTAATCGAAAAGAATTCCAAGTGATGGACGAAAAATAAGTTGCTTAAAACATATTTGTTAAGTATTCAATATACTGATTCTCATTAACTCAAAATAATATTCAATTATTATGAATCAATCTGGTGAAATAGAAAATGAATTTGAAACTCAAAAGAATTTAAATTAAATTTTTTCAATATATGTGACAACCTTTTTTTTAAGAAAGCTTTTCCTAAGCACTTTAAATTATTTGAGAGAGGAAAAGAGAGAGATTATTGTGTGCCGTCCTTATTATATATTTACTTTCATCTGGAAATACATTTTTCTCAATTCTTGAAGTTAAGCACTTTGATAGACCTCATAGTGATTTGAAATATATATAATGCAATTTAGTAATTTATACTAATAGAAGAGTTGATAAGTTGCCTATAAGCTCAGAGGATATGTAACATGAAGGCGAACAATTGATATCATTGAACGATAAAAAAGTTAGCGATGTACTTCAAGCAACGTTATGAAGTCTCATTTATTCCATTTTAAAAGTTACAGAAGTAGAAACTTTATAATTATTTAATGCAAGTAAATAAATATTTTTCAAACCCTTTCACAATATTATAATACTTTCAGCACACATAGCAAGGCTGATTTAGATTATTCATACGTTTCTATAATTCAACAGTCTAAATGAATAAGAAATATATTAAAATTATTAATTTACTTAATTTCTTAGCAGAACTAAAAATATATATTACTTATGCTCTTTTTTCATAGATAAATTTTGTTTTTTTATTTAAAAGCGTTAAAGCCCAAATTTATTAGCTAAATTAATTTTTTCTACTCGTAACTGAACAACCTTAGATAAAATATCACTTGTAACAATACATGAAAATTAACTTCATTTGTCAATCTGAATTGAAATATATATCAGTGCATGTACTAATAAGAAGCTTAAACTGTTACATTTAATTTATTTCAATGTAAATGGAATATTTGGTTTCACAAGTGTTTACTCGAGTTATTTTTTAAATATTAATCTAGCGTTTATGAACTGAACTTTATGTATAATTAAAATAAAAACAAAAGAATCTTTACAACTTAATTTGGCAAAATTACTGTACGAAAGAAACTTAAAATTTTATAACGAGTTTCTATTGGCTTATATTTAACTTTACATGATATAATATGTAATAAAATGCTAAGAGGCTATAATTACTCCATTATAAAAATATTTTTATGAAACGTTCTTGCATTGGTAATATTTTATTGTATTACAAGTTGCAAAACCTGTATATAATTATCATATATCTCTACTATATAAAGTTTCCTAATTAAAGAGACTTTATCTATAATTGAGAATTGTCAAGATTTAGAGGAATGAAACAAGGTGAGAAAAAGCAGTTTCTCATATGTCTACTTCAACTAGAGTAATCGATAAAATTTTCTTTCATTCCATCTGTAATTAAATGGAAACATCTTTAACCACACAGGAAGCCACATGTGCAATGAATTATCTTCCTTGAAACGAAGTCTTGAAGTATATACAGGGGATATATGGGAGAAGCTGTTTGAAACAATACTGTTAATAGTTGAATACTTGTAAAAATTGTAGAGAAAATAAATTTAACACCTCATCCTTTAGTATTCAACTATCTGTGATAAAAAAAACTTCGCAAGGTTTTAAGGAAAGGAAATAATTAAGTGAAAAATGTTTGAATACTATAGGAGCTATTTATAACTACTGCTGCATTACAAAAAATATAGTAGTATAAATATGATAGAAACAAAATGATACAAAACAAATTTTGCTTATCAAATATGAAAGATTACAGGAATCCTATAAAAATTTTCAACTTTATATTCTCTTTTTTTATATAAGTAAGGTAGAATTTTGGATAGAAAATTTCCAAACAGCAATTTATTTTAAATTTTAAAAATTTTGAAAACAGAAAATTTCAAAAATTGCGTTAAAGCTTTACACTGCTGGAAAAAAGTAGGACAGTCATATTTTATAAATTATGTTTTAAATTTCAGAACAATTAATGTAATTTTTATTTTTTATATTATTAAACTAATTTTTTTTGTTTTCAGTAAATGAGTTTTATTTACCACTAAGAAAATATTATAGAATAGTATTTAAGGATTTTTTTTTGGTCTGTGAAAACAGTAGAACACCAAATCCTGATATCAACAAAACTTTCACTCAAATTATAGAGCAAAATGTAGACCACTTTATAATAATAACCAACCAAGAGCTACTTTATCTCCCCACACATAGAAGAATTAATGGAAATTATCAAAAGGCTGAAGACCAAAAAAGCACCTGGTTGAGACAAAATATCTAATACTATGATCAAAAACCTTCCGAAAGATTACCTAGTAAAATTAGTTAATATACTCGATGACTGTCTGAAACATGGTTATTTCTCCCACCATTTGGAAAACAGCAGTAATAATATTTCCAAAACCAAGCAAAGACCCTAATAGACCAGAAAATTATTCACCGATTAGCTTACTACCGACCATAGGAAAAATTTTTGAAAGAATAATATAGAATAGAATTAAACCATATTTTACCAAATCAACAATAAGGATTTAGAAAGGAACTATCAACTGTTAAGCAACTGATAAGAATAACTGAAATTATAGTAAACAATTTACATAGGAATTTATATACAGCCATGGTTATGCTAGATGTGTCAAAGGCCTTTGACAGAGTTTGGCTTAAAGGACTCATTCAAAAATTAATAAACCTTAATATGGACACAGACTTAATCTTACTATTAAGTTCATACCTAACTAACAGGCACTTTCAAGTTGCACACAACAATCAAAATTCATTAACACTTAAAATAAACGCAGGAGTTCGCCAAGGTAGCATCCTGGGGCCTATTCTAAATCTTTTTTTCATGCATGACTTTCCCAAGGAAGAAACCACGAAAATTGCCTTCTATGCAGATGACATGGTCATCTTAGCAGAATCAAGCAATCCTAATATTGCAAATCATAAACTTCAAATAGCACTATATGAAATAGAAAAATTGTGTACAAACTGGCGAATTAAAATAAATGCAGAAAAATCGCAACTCTCTAATACTGCTTAAAAGAAACAAAAGGAATAAAATTAAACACAGGAACAATAATGAACTGATTTTTTTTGGCAAAGAAATTCCTAAAGTATACTCTGCGAAATACCTTGGAATAACTTTAACTAGTGACTTAAGATGGTCTAAACACATAAACAATGTTATCATTAAAGCTATTCAGGCATATTGGCTGCCTCAAATCAATATTGGGAGAAAAATCAAATCTTTCAATGAAATTTAAAAGACTACTCCTATATACGTCCATGATAAGACCAATTATCACATATGGATCCCCAGTATGGAATTTCAACTATAATACTGAAAAAAAAAATAAATAAAAACTTTTCTAAGTTGGAAGCTAAATAAACTAAGTTGGAAGGACAGAAGACAGTAACAGCAAACTGGTATACCACTAAATGTCTTCCATAAATTCTACAAGAACTGAATGTTAGGGGACTAATGCTTCACCATGACAATGCATCTTTACATACAGTCGGATTAACAGTTGAGTTTCTTAAACAAAAACAAATTAAAGTGATCGAACATCTGCTGTATTCACCTGATCTAGCTATGTGTGACTTTTGGTTATTCTTTAATTTAAAAAAGAACCTACGCGGACATCGTTTTCATTCAGAAGAAGAGATTGATGTGGCTATAAATGCATTTTTTCATCTATTCGAAGAAATGAATGGTTTGAGGCATTTAATCTGTGGAAACTTCGTCTACAAAAGTGCATTGATGCTGGAGGAGACTACTTTGAACACACCTAAAATTTTGTAAGTATAACTTTAAAAACCTAGTTGTATCTCAAAAATTTCAGAGTGACCCTCGTATACAAGAAAATATTTTATTTTATGTCTTATTCACAATTGCGAATTCTCATTTCTAGTAACCACGCCTACTATTGAAACCCTCATAGCTGATTGGCTATCGTAAGTATTCAGGCCCGCGCTCTCCGTGAGTAAAAACATGCTTTTTCCTCCAGGAGCAAATTCAGATGAAGAAGTAAAGTGCCAGATACGCAGGCCGAAACTTCGTTAAACATATTAGATCCAAGAAAACAGTCGAACGACACCTGCAAAAATATTCTCGTTTTGGAATCTGTAGCAGTTTAATATGTTGAAAACATAGTTCTTTTAGACCGTCTTTCTTTCAAAACATATATTTTGTTGAAAAATAATCTATATTTGTACAGTTAAAATGCCTAGGGAAAACCTTTGAGTGAATTTCAAAAAGGCCAAATTGAGGCATGTAAAGACGAGGGCGAAAATGTAATGAAGTTCGATGATAAAATTAAGAAACTATTTGAAATGAATTTCATAAATATCGAATGATGAACGTGAAAGAAAAATTATTACTTTTGAATTTCATAATTTATATCAATTAGTTTTTTTAATGCAAACATATTTTCTCTTATAGCAATTTTAATCATGTGTGACCCCAATAAGTATTACGGTATCCGTTTTCTTTTATAAGACTTGAAATACTTCTAAGTTTTTTGAAAAATTATTAATTGATTCGGAGAAGAAAAAAAGTGTCCTTGTGTGCGTCCGGATATGCTGTTGCAGATGGGATAGCTGTGTGAACTTTCTCTGGCAGATCTCGCACCGATATGGCTTCATTCCCAGGTGGATATGCGTGTGTGGAGGCAGGTACGAGAAGTTGTTGGCGAACGCCTTGGAGCTTTGGGAGCACTTGTACGGTTTGGCCTCACGCATGTGGCTTTGAGTGTGTAGCTGCAAGTCTGCCTTGGACCCAAAGATCTGGAAGGAGTAGACAGGGATTGCAATCAGTCACGATTTTTATTTTAGTCTCTTTTCAGAAACTTAAGAGATTGTTTTGGGAAACTAACCTACCACACCATGTAAAGGCAGATTTCTAATCATTTTTTCTTCAGTTTCTTTTATGTTTCATGGCATACCATTGCAGTAACATTAGGCAGTCCGCAAATCCGTAGATTATCGCATGAGAAGACTTGTTTCGCAAGATGCACAGAGCGTCTCGCGAGAATCGCATCAGACGTAGTGACGTCATTGAGGTCTTAGTTACGTCAGAAAATGGGTGGAGCGCGAGACGTTTCTAGATTTCGAGCAGGTTCGAAATATCTGGCAACTTTCCGCGAGACAGCGCTCTCATTGGTTTAAAACTCCATGACTTCAGATACAACGTTTTAGCTACGTCACACTAAGACATCGAGGAGATCACACTTGTCTACTATAAGACGGCGTCTCAATCGGATTGTCTACCGAGTTTGCGGCCTGCCTTACACAAACTAAATGCTGCTTTATTATTACCATTCTTATCAATTTCAAGGAATAATTTGTTTTAAATACAGTGTAACTGGCAACGATAAGTTTCCATGCTCACACCTGTACTTTAATCTATAGTTTAGGATTTGAATTCCAATGTAATATTTGTTTGTGTTAATTCGACCTTATTTTAGAATTGCAGCTCATAGTGCAATGATAATTTTGTAGTGTGCAAAACGCCACATTAGAATTACAACCAAATTATAGATTATACATTAGATAACACAAAAGCTATTATATGTTTAATTACTTTATAAAGTAATTAGTATCTACAAATATAGATTGCAATGTTTCGAAAATGAATAACTAAACTTAAAAGAAATAAAGCACTCAGTCATCCCAAAGTAAAAATAACACGTGAAATTCAAAACAGAATATTGATGCAATGATTCCAGCAAAGCAAAAATTGTCGTTACTAGGCCATATAGTTGTCCTGATATCTTAAATCTTTCTAAAAAAGGTTTTTCTCAAAAGTTCATTAATAGTAAATTTTAATTCTGATCGTTCCTTTATGAGTTTAAACATTATATTTTGGCATTCAAGTAAGAAAATGTTCTTATTTTGAATCCTTTCAAAATTTCGCTCTTAGAAAAGGAATACTTTGGGGAGAAGTAGTGATACTGATTCTCTCGGTTGTCATGAAAACAGTTTATCTCTGACAACTGTCTCTGTCGAGATGACCTGCTTCCACGTACTCAAAAGAACATTTCATTTACTTGACCTTGATGTTTCCTTTCCTTCTCTTCTGACGTTTTTAAATTTATTTGTAGGAAATGATACGTAAAATAACGATCATTTTCATCTTGTCTTCACCCAGACTGCAGGTAGTAGTGAAAGCTAACGTCTACCAGCTTAAGTGCACATTCGGGCAGATTGGACACTATTTACACACCTGACTGTTGTTGATAACGAAATTGCTTTGATCGAAGATAATCATGTCTTTACTTTAGATTGATATTCATTATAAAGTCACTGAAACAATTATCAATACATCGGTACGAAAGAGTTCTCCTACATCACACAGGTGTTGCTAACCTTGGTAGAATGATGAATGTCAAAACACCTGTAAGTAACAGAGGAAGTTACGGGGATTATTTAGGAGATACCTCACAACGGAGAAACTTATTGCTTTTAAGAGAGCAAAAGCATTTTAATTCGCCGAACTTGTTATCGAAGTCAAAAGAAATCTTGGTCTAGCTGCGTGTCTTCAATTACGTCTTCAACATCAGTTGTGGAGAAGAGTGGAAGTAGCCAGTGGAATATATAGGGTATTTTCTATTCCCATTTTGAAATTTGGAGAGGCTGTATACTGTTCTCTGAAGGGCATCGCTAACGTCGTTGATGAAACGTCATAGCGTCTTAAGCACGGACTCTTACAGTTCTTCGTTTTTAATGATGTAGTATTGAGTGAGCACCAATTTGTTTCAATTATAGACAAGCACATTGCATTATAATTAAGAATTTAGAATGTTAGAATTGATGAAAACATTACAGCATGCTAATAATACTAGTCTAGGACCTGGTGCAATCAGCTATCAAAAGTTTGACCTTGAAGTTCAGATTCTCTATCGAAATTTGATCAATATGCTTTTGTTCAATAGGATTTGGACTGAAAAAAATTACCATAACTTGGGAACCAGACTTTGATTCCGGATCATAAGGATCCTTCTGCTTCTTTACAGTATCGACCAATAGCTCTTTCGAGTTGTTTGTGCAAATATCTTGAACGTATGGTCAACGTCCGTGTCGTACGTCTTAGAAAAAGAAATTAATGTATACATATTAATCAAAGTGGCTTCCGTAAAGGGAAATCCATTTCTATGTCCCCTTGATAATATTCCATACTTGAAAACCAAAGTCCACAACTGCTTTGGTCGGAGGAATTATCTGGTTTCCATTTTCTTTGACATAGAGAAGGCATACGAACGTACATGGTGATATGGAATTCTTAGTTCAGTTTAGGATTTTGACTTTCCGATAATCTTCAAATATTTCTTCAAATTTTTTTAAGCTAACGTGTTTTTAGAAAGCGTATTGGAACAGTTTTTTCAATACTTTTATTAAATCTGGGGGCATTCCCTTCAAGGAAGTATTTTAAGTATCACAATTTTATTGTCTTTTTATCATTTAGCATCTTTCCTCAATTATCACATTCAATAAATAGTACGTATGTTAACTTTCTGAAAATATCATGTCAAACCTTTACAAACATCCAAATTGAAGCTGGTTATCCAACCCACGAGATGTTGAACGGAAGTGCAGAATGCTAACCATTTGGCAACAAGCTCGATTCTCCAATTTTAGATGAATTTTAAATCAATAGAAACAAACATTTATTAAACCCAGGGTCTGTTATACTACAGACGAGAGGATAAATGATTAAGATGCCAGTTTTGCTGAAATAATTCTAACATAAAAAGTATAAAACTAATTATTTTTTGAAATTGATGAGAATGAAAATAAATAAAGCAGCATTTAGTTTCTAAAGTTATTACAATAGTCTTCCATGAAAAATAAAAAAACTGAAGATTCATATATTCTAATATACTTGAAAATATTTTCTATTTCCGAAGCAAGAATTGATTTTACAGAAAATCTAGAGGTGCTTAGTGTCTTATAAAAAACGGACACTTTGTAATAATTTTTGGAGTCTCACATGATTAAAATTGCAATGAGAGGCAATATAGATGAGTTCAAAAACTAATTGATATAAAATATGCAATACAAAAGTAATAATTCTTTCTCTAACATTCATGCCGAGCTAGCAGCCGAATGGTTAGCGCTCTTGTCTTCGGTTCAACAGTTCGTGGGTTCGAATCCCATGTTGTTTGTAGTAGTTCGGAATCTACTTTAAATCGTAGGTCCCGGTCTAATTAGCCCTTGTGTGCAAAAAATGACCGTTGAGCGACAAACAAACCAACTCTAACATTCATCATTCAATAGTTATAAAATTCGTTTCAAATAAATCCTAATTTTTATTTTCAAACTTCGTTACATTTTTTAAGAAAAGGAAATTATCGATGTAACTCATAATTCAACTCTACAAATCGATTCTGTATTTATTTTTTGCGTTAAAATTTAAAGCAGAGAGCTAACGAGCGCGATGATCGGACACACGATGCTGTCCAGGCAATCGGATGATAGCCGTTCTGATGTCGCTATACGATGTGACTGTGACGTTGATAAAACGTGTAATCTGACGTCATAGATATTTTAAACTAATGAGAATTTGCTTGTATTCTTGTTGCGTTTCTGATCGACTCCCAAATCTTGTTTACCTATTTTTCATTGCTGACAAATATTTAATTTCTCTGTGCAACTCATATTATTTAAGCACTCGCAGCAGCAACTTCAACAATATAAACACAAGATTGAAAATCAATTTTCTTCTATTCATGAAATTTATTATATTAACAGTAAATTTCAAAATATCAAATATTTGCGATTAAACAATTGAAATTGTTAATAATTTCAAACCAACAGCAATATGAATTTAAAGCATATATTTAACTATATGAAAATTTGCTTTTATTTTTATGTATATGTTTTTTAATCTTATATATTATTAGTTTTATATATTTGTATACAGTCAATATATAAATTTTATATTTTCTGTAATAGTCTTTTGAAACGTTTCAGCAAACGCATGAGAAATTTCTTTATTTATTTGACTTCTTTTGTGCTTATTGAAATGGAAACTGTTTTTAGAGTCCTAAAGCCATTAGTGGTCTGTATAAATTAAATAAAATTAGTTAACAACTAGAAGCCTGGTGGCTTAGTGGCAGCGTTTCACGCTCCCATAACACAGGTCCGAAGTTCGATCCTCGGGCTGGGCAAGGTTGACTCAGCCTTTCATCCCTGCAGTGGGTCGATTAACTGAGTACCAAGCATGCTTGGGAACTAAATACTGGGAGTCTCACATTTGGCTGACTACCTAACTGGGACATATGCTTCGAAACCCACGGCTCTCGGTCAAGAAAACAGTTATGGGCACTGTCGGCCTTGGCCCACATGGGCTGCGTGCCATGGAGTTTAGTTTTAGTTAACAACTGAAGGGTGGAAAAATTTGAATTAGAAATAACTATGTTTTTAAAAAATTAAAATAATCTATATAAAGATTTATAATAAATTCCTCCTCTTCTGTTGAAAATTTGTAACATGTTTCCATTACAAATTTCTTGCGCGAGGAATAAATACTAAAACACATGGTCAAAAACTCCAGTTAAAGCTGTCATGCGCAATAATATCAAATATTTCAGATTTGCTTGAAATCAAAACTTGTCGTGAGATCCACCCATTTTCTGACATAAAGGATGTCATTCCGTAGGATGAGTTTTACGCGAGACGACTAGATAATCGCGTACGATGTATGGCGTGCAAATATCGGCGCATTTGCGCCAAGCTTAATACAATAAAATGTAGTATTTTGATATTGTATTGAGGTGAAATCTAATGCAAACACACGTCGGCTATTTGAAATATGGTGTAAAATACGTAATCAATATCAACCTTTATGCTTTTCGGCAGAGAATTAAATAGGAGTGCATAAATAAAATGCCAGTTACACGTCAATAAGTTTGATTTATATTTACATAATGGTGTATTTGTAGATTTTATGGAGAAACTTTCATCGTAAATTGATGATGTGACTTTTCTAACTGGATTGGTTAAGCAGTGTCAGAAGAAGAGTAAATATTACATGTGATATTACAGGAACTGAACTGAAATTTATCGGAAGAAGCTAATATGCATTATTAATTTCTGTTTACAGTACCTAAAAACTACTATGAATAGAATACCAGAGATGAAAATGTAAAAATTATGAAAACTTTTTTGTTGAATTAACTAACTTTAGTGCAATAAAGAATTGTGGAACCTATTTAAAATGATGGATCCCTTCATTACTGATTTGAATTACGTAGAAGATGTGCCTTCATTAAGCAAATTAAGTTCAATACGCCTTGTGCTTCAGTTATGGAAAACAGTTGATATTTCTCCTGCTATCCGCGACCAATCGTGGATGCACTACGCACGAAAGAAAGGCTTATCGGACACAGGCCACTTTAAAGCTTTAATAAATTGCATTATTGCGAGAGTAAGCACGCTACTTCCTAAGAAATTAATTGATGAAGTTGAATATTTAACAAGGTATGTAGGACTGCATTTGTGTGAATGGATAAATTATATGAATTTTAACTCAGACTTGAACATTGACGAAATTTTAATGTGCACAAAGATGACTATTTATGGAACTGTTGACGAATACAAATCTGTTGAATCGATTGTGAGAAAATTCAGACATGAAATTCCTTATACTCCTTTCTACTTTTGTATAGAAAACGAAGCTCTCGAAATGCTGAAGGAAGATTCACCATCGGGTATCAAATATTATTGTAATAACTGTGATGTTGACACATTACGTGATACTTTAATGAAATATTATCTTTTTAAAAGCCAGCAATGGTTATCAGAATTTTCAACGTTAATGAGAAACTCTAGACTGATTGTTACTATACTTGACAGGTATATTGACGAAAGTGATTTCTGGACGATAAATGTTAACAGGCTCATGACGAAAGTTTCAGTGTTGGAAAGGAATACACTAGCCGTTGAATATTTCTTTTCAAGACTTGAAGCAGAGGAAAAAGTTCAAAATATCGAAAGTTTCTTTGAATTGGCGATAGACATTGGAAATTTTAGGCGTTATGAAAGTCCAAAATCTTTCGAAACTATTCATCTCTTTTACTCACAGATGCAGCCGAATCATAAAAAAGATATTTTATCTAAGTACAAAGATTACATTTTGTATTCCATGCTTTCTCATTTCAGCTTCCAAAATCAAATTGTACCAACAATTTCGTTGTTGTGGGAAACTTTAGATAGAGATTATTACTGTCGTGTACTGCTGTCGATCGGTGAACGGCTGTTGGAGGAACGATTTGTAGTTTTTTTACTTCTAAATTATATCTGGCATGTCACACCTGAAGACATGAAGAGGGAATTCTTTGCTTATATTACATTATATACCAGATGTATTTTGTTAATTGAAAATAGCTCTCAATTAAACACAGGAGGAATTATGCAAGAAGCCAATATTAGTCAAAGAAATAAAATATACAGTTTTTGTGAAATCTAGAAATCTCATATTTTTAATTAAGAAAAAATGTTTCACTTCTGTGCAATTCTCTGTTCTTCTAATGATTATATTCTTTGAATTCGTTGCACTCGTTCCAAATCTTGAATGAATCATAGGTCGCTTCATGTACACGTAATAGTCACAACTGAGTCATGTGTTTAAAATTATTTAAAAATTGTTTTAAAAATTTTAATTTTTTAAAAAATATTATATTTAAAGTTAAATTTTGTTATTTTTTTTAAACAGTTTAAATATAACGCATTGGTTTTTAAAGTAAAGATTATATTCCCTTTCTTAACAAAAAATATAAGAAAAATTTATAGATTTTTTTTTCTTAACATTTCAGGACATATTCGCGAAAATTTGGAGCGCATTTCATGTTCTGTAGCAGTATGTGTTTCGTAAATACAGGACAATTTTTTTCATCAATTTGTAGTTTGCAATATTATTTAAAAGTCTATTTAGAAATTTATTCACAGTAGCGAAATAGGCATGCGATTTTCTCGGTTTGTTTTAAATGATATCAGCTATACCAAAGGCTGGTAACAAAATCAGTGTCATTTTAACCACAAATATATATGAATTGTTAATCCTAATATTAAATTTATTCCCACTGTTTTTGATAGTTTCCTTGCAATTGACTGGAACTTCAGGTTCATTATTTATTAACTGCAAACAGTAAATATAAGATTTTATTAAAGTGCTCTTTCAAGGAAGAATGTTATGCAGTATTTGTAACTTACTCAAAATCATTAATAAAACATTTATTTTAAATGAATAGTTTATTAGGAAGTATAATGTCGCGTTTGTATTTAATTTTTTTGAAAGGGAATGTAAATTTTTGTTTTCAGTATTTTATAACATTTCTTCGCTGATATTGGAACTTAAAAATGCTATCTAATTTCAACAGTAAAAAGAATTAAAATTATCTAATTATAATTATTATGGATTCTTATCTTTCCAATTATATTTATAGAACTATTATTTTTTACCCAATGAAACTAAAACTCCTTTTATTTATCTATTATAAAAAAGTTTTATTCTAATTGGGTATAAAATAATAACTCTTAAGTAAAATAATTCTTTTGATTTATATTAGATATATTAAAAGTCCTAAAAAGCTTTTATTTTCAAATTTTCTGGATCTAATGAGTTTTTTATATTTAACACTAATTATTGGCTATGTTTACTATTTATCTTCAAATAATATAGATTTACACCATAATCAAATCAGTAGAACTAATTCCAGGAAAATTTACTTTCAAAAAAATTTTATCTGTTTTGATATTTGATATACGAAATATTTTCTAACATTCTAAGTTTATTCTAAATGGTCATTACATTTTTATTTTCGTCAATACTGTGAAATATATTTTAAAAGTGTATATTCTTTTTCTGTTATTTAATGTGGTTGGAAAATATAAACTTAACATTTCAGTTCAAACAAATGTAGTACAAACAAATGTAGTTCATATGCATAAAGTTTAGAATTAGTTATCTTATTTCTATTAATTTAATTTTTTTTTTTTTAGAATTGATCGTCATTCCGTTCAATTTTTTTTTCAATTGTTATTTATATTAAGTAAAATGTTTGAAATTCCTATGCCTCCACAGGCTGTAATTTTTTTGTAACTGAGTTCTTGGTTTATTTTCTATTGTTTAAAAATTGATTAAATTTTAAAATTACTTACTTTTACCGTAGGATTATTTCAGCGTACCGAATTTCTATTAAATTTAATTCTTTAATTTTAATCACGTTTTGATCAATTTGTGAATTATGAATTTTGAAGTACATATATTTATTGTATATAGAGAAAGAAAATTATATTTATTCTTACGTAATTATAGTTCAAAAAGTATGTATTCAAGAATTTGAAAAGTTGACTGCAAATGCATAGCATTTATTTTCTAAATGTTAAACATTTTAGAATTTATTTTTCAGTCTAGTTATTGACTTATAAATAAAGAATACATTTATATTTAATTATTACATGCATTTACATTTTTAATTTAAATTTAGGAATATATTTAGAAAACGATACAAAGGAAAAGCACACATCATTTGTTTTTTAAATTAAATGAAGAAATTTGTTAAGTCTGCAAAACACTCAGAGATTCCTTAAATATTTAAACATTCTAAATTAAATATAAGGTTAAAAACAATTATTTAAAAAAGCCATTTTGCAACTTGTATTAGAAATCATTAATTAAATTTTTTTAACTTTTTAAGAAATTTATTAATTAGCACATAGGTACTAATCAGACTTAATATTATACATTTGCATATTCTGAAGACTAAGAAAAAATGCTAACAATAATTAAAAGCATATGATATTTGAATAATTTATTATTTATGTAGTCTATCATTTATAAAGCTAAGTTTGAATTAAATAATATTAGCGGAGTTTAGGTTGTAAATTTATTTTTTTATAATATAAAAATTGACTAATTGAAAGAGTTCTTGCAGTGAAGGACTCAATATTTTCGTTAAGGAATAACACTTAAATGTCGCTCTAAATTAAAGATTTTATGGAGAGACTCGCTGAACATTCAGGTGAATGATTATCTCACTTGGCAAAAATTCGAAACTTCGATTCTTTCTTGAATCTTAGTTTCCTGTATCTCGAATTCCTTTTACACCATAGATTGCAATTTTTGTTACCCCTCTTGTGCAAAGAAACTAAATTATCAATTAATCATTGAGAGGACACAAATGATCTCTCTATTAATGGATTAAAGAGAGTGTTAGGTTTTACGGTGGTCAGTTGATTATGTCGTGCCCCAAATATATTTCCCTTTTTTTCCTGAAATGCATTTTGATTCAAGCTTGTACTCCACGTTACCTTAATCATCGAAAATCTTAAGCCTTAATTGGCTGCCAGAATTGTTAACTACTGTAATGCAGGTTCGCTCTTCACTGTTTGAAGTTACTCAATGTTCAAGTTCGATCAAATAGTATAAGAAAGAACACCAACAGCCGTGATTGATTTAATTTCAAATAACTAAATTCATGAACATTTTAAAATTAATTACATTGTAAGCTGGCAAAGACAATACACTGCATCCCAAGAACACCAAGAATTTTGTATTTTTTCACTATGATAAACCAAGTTATGCTAAGTTGGAGTGAGAATTTTATTTACCCCAAGCAACAAGAAGAAACAAAAAGTTTAAAATACAAATTGTTTAGTTTATAGAATTTCTCGGTCAATCTTTTTGTAATGGACTCAAAATAATGAGGGGTTTGATTTCTCTATGCCAAATAAAATTAAATTTCACTACTATCTGTACGAAGCATATTAAATTTAGTAAAGGAATTTCTGCTATATATATAATTTCATTGTTTTAAGAAAATTTATAACAATATCGAAAAAAAAATTTAATTAAAAACTATAATCTTAAAATAATATATAATCATAAAATATATCTTTATAAATTTGTCTCTAATTTTAAGTATATTAAATGCATGTTCTTATATTCGTGAAACTTTTCTGTGAAAAATACAGAATACGCTAATTTTTTATATTTTATTAAAGGTTATTTTTTTTTAAATAATAAATCATCCAGATTATATTTTGTGCGTTTTTCTGTGTTGATAACAATGGTGGTTATCTGAGTGTTTTACCTTTATTAGTATTATTGCAGGATATTTTTTCTGAATATCTTCTTTTTTATAGAATTCTCTTTTTGAAGAAGGTTTAGTTTTATTTTTTGAAAAACCTGACAATGGTGGCGAGTTGGTTTAAGATTTTCGTTATAGTTATAGGTAAGAGGGATTGAGTTCAAAACCTAACCTAAATGAAAATCCTTAGTTTTTGTGAATGGTATAAAATATCGTGAGTTCAATGTCCCCCATATAAAACTTGGTATACCGTCACTGTCGAGATATTTCTGATGTATTATAACCAATAATTAAATACCAATATAACCAATAATTGAGCCACTAGAAAAAAAATTACATTTTCATCCCCTTTTAAGGCTAAAAAATGTGAATGAATAGAATTTCTCCGCATTCCGACATTTGAATAATACAGAGTGCTGCAAGTTAACTTCTTTATTACGAATTGCAATGTCACAAGAAGTAATAAAGATAATGAGGTGAGCGTGGGGGGTCACGGTCGTGAGAGGTGATCATGAAGTTGTGTGACATAGTAATTGAGTGTCCATCTTGCATTGGAGTAATGAACACCGTGAATTTGACGTAAAGGCTTGTTTTTGTAAACTGTAGTTTGGTTATTTCAAATCAGAGTGTATTTATCAATCGCTTAAATATTTCTATGCCTTTGGAACCTCAATCATTTGCACATCTTTAGGCGCAGTGTGCTTATGTCGGAGATCTTGACACGCACAAAACTAAGTGGAAATTTTAAAGCATTAATAAATAAACATATATTTATAAGATATTCAACTGTAATTGATAATTTAAAATACTGTAGCTCTTAATATTGAACAATAAGATTGCTTGCATTTTTTTTCTACTTACTATTGATATGATGGCAACTGAATGCATTAGTTATTATACAATGGTGATTTTTGAAATTAATTAAAGGTCACAAGAATGATTTGTGGCGAGTCACTTCATGCAGCTAACTAAATAATTAACTTCTTACTGTGCATTTCGCTGAACGATCAATTTATTGCAATACATAAAATTATAAGTTTATTATTTAAATTAATATGTGTTTCATAAATGCTTAAAAAATGTGAAAATTTACGAGATAAAATTTATATTTAATACAATGAAGAAAATTCAATAGAGAGATTTTTTTCAATCAATCACAATTTTTTATTGAATAAAAAATAGATATATAATCATTTTATTTAAGTAGTGTGAATAAATTTATAAAGCAAATATTTAACTTTATTTCGATAGTACTTTTATAAAATTTCAGATTTCAGCACAAAATTTGCAATTCGCCAAGATAAACGATGTTTACAAAATAAGAAATTTAAGCAAAATACTGCATTTTTTTATTAAATTAGTAACTTTTAGATGCAAATGTGTCAAATATTTGTTTTAAAATGCGTATTTTGCTCCTTTTGTGTCCCGTGTAAGGAAATTTTAATACTTGGAATGTATACCAAGATTAATTATAAATTAAGAAATGAATAAAAATAGAAATTTAATTACAAGCTCTTCATTATTAAGGTAAATACAATTCAATAGAAAATTAATTCCACAATCCTATTCATACACAATAAGAGATTAGGGATTAAGACATCATTCTTAAATTACATTTCATTCTATAATTTCTTTTTCTCATTGAATTATCAATATTTTCAAAGGACTTTATTTTAAGAAAGATGCTGTTTTTTTTAGTAAAGATTATAAATAGTTTATTTATTTTTTTTTAATAACGGCGGGCATTTGGGTGACTAACCCTTCGCCACAACAAGGCCGGAAACTGCTACTCATTTGTCGTTACCCAGCGGGCACCTGTGAACCAAGTCACGGAGGCGAGTAGCATTACCCGCGCCATTCCACCACAAATCCGTTTATAGGGCGGGCCACATTCATACATCAACACACAAGAAAGGACAGACAGATAGTAACATCCATGTCCAAACCGGGATTCGAACCCGGGACCCACAGCTCAAGAGTCGGGAGCGCTAACCACTCAGCCATTGGTCGGCATAAATAGTTTATATGAGCACAAATAGTTTTACTAATATCATAAGTTGGTATTTTTATGCCTCAAGAAAAACACTTAGAATAAAATTTCATTTTTTAGCATTTTGGCTCTCGATATGTTGATCTGCTGATAAGGATATAAATTTTTTGTGTCAACATATGTCATTTACGCAATTTTATGTCGTTTATCTGAATAACACTAATTTGCCAATCAACAAGCAAATCACTATCATTTGACCAATGCCCAGGGAAATGACATTTATACAGCAAGTATCATGCATATGAGTAACTTTATCTGACAGTTCTCATTTTAGACAACTTTAGTTTCAAGTGAAAAGTATTAAAAGTTTTTCGTAAAGCAATAATTTTATTTTCTCTTGCATTTTTGTAAGTTTTATCATAATAAACTGCTAAAATATCATTGGAAAAAATATGCTCTATCAGAGTTACAAAGTTTTACATCAAAAACATTTCTACAAGCATCTTGGGCAAATTCATGTTAAATTCATAGGATGAAGAGCCTTCGAAGCATTTCTTAAGTTTTGTGGAATGTGCAAAATCAATTCTGCTTTAAAAAACGATTCAGATCAGAACATGAAATCTGCGCACAAAACTGATTCGAAACTATTACTCAAGTTTGAAAAATACAATTAATGAGGGATATCAAATACATATAGAGAATCACAGAGGAAAAGTATTTAATAATTTAAATATTGCATATAGAAATTACTCATGAAGACATTAAATTTCCAAGAGAAATTAGTTCAAACTTAAATAAATTTTTCAAGTCGAAAGAAGAAATTGACGAGAAACACAATAAGTGTTGTATACACTGGCTGGATAATTTTTATAAATTAAACTACCCATTTTTTTCTGGCTGGAAGTCCTTTTTTTTTATTATTTAATTCTATACCCCATTTCCCCCATTTTGACGAAGTGGAATGCCCTAACGTGGGACTTGGAGAAAACCGGTCCTGCAAGGGAAAAGCGAGGGAGAAAGAAAAGAAGTGAAGGGAAAAAGAAAAAAGACAGAGGAGCTGCAGGACATCGCCGGAACAAGAGACCCGGTTGGTTTGGGGAGTTCGACGCTTTATTGGAGACTTTGAAAAGTAAAGTTGAAGTTGATAAAAAAGAAAAGCTGATGGAAAGAAGAAGACCCCTCTGAAATTGTGAAATTAGGAGATGCATGAATGTCAGCATTTACATCCAAGTTGTCGTCGACCCAAGGCGTTTGCCATACTATTAAAGAAGAACGCTGGACTATTGTGATCAACCAGGTGTGTGAGCCCCGCTAAATAGGCCGGCCTATACCATCGACTGTTTATATATGTAAGTGAATGTTTTTTTATTTATTTAATTATCCAGCCAGATTTTTTTTGTGTGGTACCACCATTTACGTAACTTTATTTAATAATTAATCTCACTAGAACAGGCAATCTAGGGTAACTTAATCACTCCACGTGAGTGAATTATCATTTTAATAGCAAAGTTGTAATAAAAGAAATAATACGAATAATTGAATTCATATTATTGTAAATAGATGTGTTATTTTCTTTTGTGAATTAAAAGAAGTTTTGATTACTAAAACAAAGCCAGTTTCTGCTTCTGTTCTTTCAGGTTAGAATCTGGGTAGAAATAAAGACTTGAATAAATACACAACGCAAGATTAAAAAAAAATAATGCCTTATTTTAATATAAATTATCATATGTGATTGTTTTATAATAATTGTAATTTTCTACACAACAAAATGGTGCCGTTTAAAGTGGATTTTGAAAAACTGAAAACGGAATAAGATTCTGGCTTAGTTTTAAACATGGCTGACTATTAAAAGATTGCACGTGGTACATCTCCTTATTTAATTATTTACAGTAATCTTATTGTGTTTATTTTATATTAAGTGGAACATTGTAACTGTTGTGAAAATTGTTGTAAATACTTATATGAATTTCATATATTTACATTAATATTTGCTAAGGTAAATTATTTTTTGAAGGTAAATATTTTTAGTTAATGTAATTATGAATAGTGAGACTCAAACCGCTTCGTGTGTAGTGTCAGTAGACACTCCTAATATTGGTGAATTCTTAAATAATATTCCTGTGTTTGATGGTAGTTGTAAAGATGTTTCACTATCACAATTTTTGGATAGAATAGATGAAATTGGTGACCATTGTTCATGGCGCCCGAAAGATAAATTATTAGCTTTAAAATTGAGAATTTCTGGAGAAGCGGAGGAATTTTTATCAAGTCAGGGTGACCTTAAAAAACACGGTTCATATGTAGATGTTTGCACGGCGCTTCATGATAGGTTTAACTTCTGTCACTCTATGACAACAGATATCTCTCAGTTAACTACGAGTTATCAGTTACCGTCAGAATCAGCACGAAGATATTTTTCACGAATCGAGGGCTTATCGTATAAATGCGTTCCTAGTCAACAAAGTAGTGAATTCGAGCAATATAGATTGGATTTATTATTGTCCACGGCAAAAAATGGCCTTAAGCCTGAACTTTTAAGAGGAATAACGCCTTTAGCTCTCACGGACTATAGTGAATTTAAGAAACAAGTCATTCTCTTAGAGGAATGCATTCCATTGAATAGACCGCCAACTACACAGTTTGAAACAGTTCACGCTGTGACTCAAATAAATGAGATAAGTGAACTAAAATCATTAATCAAACATAACACAGAAAAAAACTCAGAAATGCAGGGCATGATCATAAAACAAATTAGTGACCTACAAGCTGAAATAGCTGAATTAAAAGTAAGTCAAATACCAACACAAGATAGAAACCAAAGAATACCTAATTTGTTTTGCGTCAGGTGTAAAAAACATGGATATGAAGAAGCTACATGCAGAATACCATTTTGTTCCTTCTGCCGTAAAATTGGACACGAAACGCAAAGATGTTGGTATTCCAACAAGCATAACAATTTCCATAAAGGTAGAGATA
The DNA here is from genome assembly GCA_037975125.1 of Latrodectus hesperus. Classification (NCBI taxonomy): domain Eukaryota; kingdom Metazoa; phylum Arthropoda; class Arachnida; order Araneae; family Theridiidae; genus Latrodectus; species Latrodectus hesperus. Next base: position 63,623 of record JAJQOW010000917.1, read on the forward strand.
ATAGAAGAAATCATTTAAACTAGCAATAGGGGGAGAGACGGCTGCACCTCGCTACTCCGAAAATAAACCCACACAGGTGCCTTTATTTGTTACATCCACAATAAATGATAAATTGCCAGTAATTCAAATCACAATAAATAATGTAAAAGTAAATGCTCTCTTAGATACAGGCGCATCTTGTAACCTAATCGAACGAAATTTTTTTGAAACTATAGCTTATCAAAGCAGTGTAATGCTCTCACAATGTAAACTCCAAATTAAAGGTATTTCAGACCATGTGCTAGAAATTGAAGAAAAAGTAACTTTAAAAATTAAAATAAATAATATTGAATTTCAAAGCGATTTCTATATTACTAAAGATAGTATTTCAAAAAAATATAAATTAATACTAAGTAGTGATTTTTTTGTACAACATAAAATGATAATTGATTATAGGCAAAAACTATTACATAATACAACTACTTCAATTAAATGGAATTACCAAAATCCTGACTGTGACGAATTAAAAACTAATGTCGTGAACATAGAAGATAACAATAGTTGTATTTTTGGATTTTCCGTTACCAAAATAACTATTTTTCCTGGAACCGAAAAAATTATAGAAATCAAAACAAAAGAAAAATTAAATTCAAATTTAGATTCGGTTTTAATAGAGCCTGCAAATGATCATGCGGGTGATAGAGTATGGGTTGCTCGCTCCGTAAACCCAGTATCTAAGGAGGGAAATTATAAAATAAGGGTTGCAAATACATCAAAAAATACTATACACATAAACAAAGGTTCAAAATTAGTTTCCATTGAACCTTTACAAGTAACAAAAATTGATACTAAAGAGTGTAATACATTTTCCACTGAAGAAATAGGTGATGATTTTGAAGCTTGGGGAGGAAAACTAGATTTATCGCACCTATCCGAAGATAAGAAAAGAAAATTACTTCCCCTGCTTGAAGAATTTAAACATGTGTTTGCCCATTCTATTCAAGATTTGGAGGGTTGTAATACTATACAACATGAAGTTAATTTGACAGATGATATTCCAGTTAGGCAAAAATTTTATAGGCCTCCTCATCACCTAAAAGAGGAATTAAATAGACAGGTCAATGAATTACTAGACATAGGGATTATCAAAGAAAGCAGTTCCCCTTATAGCGCACCAGTACTTCTTGTCAAAAAGAAAGATGGTTCTTTCAGACTTTGTACCGACTTCAGGAAACTAAATGAAAAAACTGTACCAGACTCTTTTCCTATTCCTAATATAACGGACTTAGTGGACAATTTAGGAAATGCTACTCTATTTTCTTGTATGGATTTATGTAGCGGGTTTTTCCAAATGAAAATTGATCCTAAGGACACCTATAAAGCAGCGTTTGCAACTGAGCATGGTTTATATGAATGGAATAGAGTACCATTTGGTATGCGCAATTCGCCAAATAGTTTTCAAAGATTAATGGAAATAGTACTGTCTGGATTAAAACCTCTTCAAATAGCAGTATATTTAGATGATATCATAATTGCTTCTTCTGACTCAATAGATGAACATTTAAATAAATTACGGTTAGTTTTTAAGAGATTAGAAGAACATAAATTGAAAGTTAAACCTTCTAAATGCTGTTTTTTAAAGGAAACTATAAACTATCTGGGTTTCACTGTTTCAAAGGGGACAGTTTATCCCGATAAGAAAAACATACAAGCTGTGTTAGATTTCAAGGTCCCAACCACTCGTAAACAAGTTAGAGGATTTCTTAGATTGACAGGGTTTTACCGAAGGTTTATAGAAAATTATGCTGAAATAGCATTACCTCTAACAAACTTGACGAAAAATGATGTTAGATTCAGTTGGGATGATTCAGCTCAGCATGCTTTTGACACTTTGAAAAACTGCTTAATTTCTGAACCTTGTTTGAAACTACCAGATTTTTCAAAGGAATTTACATTAAGTACTGACGCTTCAAAATACGCTTTAGGAGCTGTTCTTTGCCAAAACGATGAAAATGGCTTCCCACATCCTGTTGCATACGCCAGTAAAAAACTAAAAGATGCAGAAATTCGATATAGTACAGTAGAAAAAGAAATGCTCGGAGCGGTATTCGGCGTTACCCATTTTAAACAATATTTGTACCGAAAAAAATTTATCATCTTTTGCGATCAAGCAAGTCTTTCCTTCGCACTCAAAGTGCGAGATCCAACTTCTAGAATAGCCCGATGGGTAATGACTCTGCAACAATATGATTATACCATTGTACATAAACCGGGAAAATTAAATATAACAGCTGATTACTTGTCTAGGGGTGTAAACGCAGTAGAAGTAATAGCTTCCAACTACGATTCTGATTCCACAATAAAACATCGAATTAAAATTCATCAGGAACAGGACCCAAAATGCCAACAAATTATAAATTATCTAAAAAATAAGGAGACACCATCACCTACTCATATGTTATTTTTTGAAAAAAATGATCTTCTTTACTGTATACCAAAAAATGCCCCCAAACATCGTGGTGACACCAAAGATAAATTAGTGGTACCCCTAACTTTAGTATCAGAAATAATGCGTCAGTGTCATGATTCCCCAGTAGCAACCCATCAGGGATTTCAAAAGACTCTGAACAGAATTAGAGAAAACTTCTATTGGGGTAATATGTATAAACATGTTTTAAACTACGTTAAATCGTGTACTTCTTGTGTTGAAAAGAGAGGTCATAAGCCTGAAAAACTAGCTCCATTACAGCGCGTTCCAGTCACACAACGACCAATGGAATGCATAGCTATGGATGCCCTGGGTCCACTTCCTCTAACTTATTCAGGAAATAAATATATCTTGGTGATTTCTGATTATTTTACACGCTGGCCGGAAGCATATCCGACACCCGATATAAAAAGTGAAACCGTTGCTAGAGTATTAGAAGATTTTATTAGTCGACATGGTATACCTTCTCGTCTAATTTCCGATAGAGGCTCTAACTTTATCTCAAAATCCATCTCTGAGGTGTATTCGAAATTAGGTATTGAAAAACACACCACTACTTCATATCACCCTCAGAGTGATGGAATGGTAGAAAAACTTAACTCGACTTTAATTAATTCATTAAGTCATTTAGTAAATTCTACTCAAACAGACTGGGACCGGCATGTACCTTTCGCCTTGTTAGCTCATAGATCGGCACGACATTGTACAACAAGCGAAACACCATCATATCTCTTGTATGGCAGGGATATCCAGCTACCGTATTCTGTTATGTCTCAACCTATAGCTCATAACTATGCGGATGTCCGAGAGTACGCTGGAGATCTAGTTGTACGTTTACAAAATGCTTTTCAAATTTTCAAAAATAATTTAATAGCTGCAGCAGAAAAACAGGAGACGTATCGCCGTAAGACCGCAGTTGATAAACAAATAGATATAGGAGATGTCGTATATCTATATCTTCCCGAAACAAGAGCAGGGATTTCAAGGAAATTAATGAGACCAAATGTAGGCCCTTTTAGAGTTCTGAATAAACAATCACCAGTAAATTACGAGATAGCTTGCGTAAAAGAACCTTCAAAAACCCAAATAGTTCATGTAGATCGACTTTCAAAAATTAATGATAGAATTGTATTCCCGACTTTACACGAAATTAATTCTACACCTCAGCAATCTACTGACTCGAATAAGGAAAGTAAAAATAGTTACTTCGGGGTTAACGATAGCGTGCAAAGAAAAGGTAAAAAGGCGTTTGTTCTTAGCCCTGTAATTAATCCTCAGAGCAAAAGCTCAACGTCAATTCCAAATAAAGGAGTCTCATCTGTCCCAAAATGTGATGGTGGAATATCTCGAACAATAAAACATAATTATAATACTCGTTTCGCTCGAAAGAACTGTAGCACATAATTGACTGATTAAATGAGTAATACAAACATTAACAAATGATTGTGTAGAGTGTATGTATAGCAATAAATAGTTTTGTAAATATATATATATATATATATATATATATATATATATATATATATATATATATATATATATATATATATATATGTTTTTATATCTTGAATTACTTATGTAACTGCTGACTAAAGTTCTTAATTTTAGCAATCTGTAAGAAGTTTATATTTTAAATTAGCCAAGATTACATTGTGTGGTAAATAAATGTATACTTTATGTGCTATTTCTAATTGGAAATCTTATTAATTATCACTTTATGTATGATTTTAAGTGGAAAACAAAAAAAAATGCATTGAAAAAATCAGAGCCATGCAAAATAAGTGCAAATGTGTGAATGTGCAAATATGTGGAAAAAAAAATCTTCGTTTTTTTTTTCCAGGTAGATTATTGGTGTTGTATACACTGGCTGGATAATTTTTATAAATTAAACTACCCATTTTTTTCTGGCTGGAAGTCCTTTTTTTATTATTTAATTCTATACCCCCATTTCCCCCATTTTGACGAAGTGGAATGCCCTAACGTGGGACTTGGAGAAAACCGGTCCTGCAAGGGAAAAGCGAGGGGAGAAAGAAGAGAAGTGAAGGGAAAAAGAAAAAAGACAGAGGAGTTGCAGGACATCGCCGGAACAAGAGACCCGGTTGGTTTGGGGAGTTCGACGCTTTATTGGAGACTTTGAAAAGTAAAGTTGAAGTTGATAAAAAGAAAAGCTGATGGAAAGAAGAAGACCCCTCTGAAATTGTGAAATTAGGAGATGCATGAATGTCAGTATTTACATCCAAGTTGTCGTCGACCCAAGGCGTTTGCCATACTATTAAAGAAGAACGCTGGACTATTGTGATCAACCAGGTGTGTGAGCCCCGCTAAATAGGCCGGCCTATACCATCGACTGTTTATATATGTAAGTGAATGTTTTTTTATTTATTTAATTATCCAGCCAGATTTTTTTTTGTGTGGTACCACCATTTACGTAACTTTATTTAATAATTAATCTCACTAGAACAGGCAATCTAGGGTAACTTAATCACTCCACGTGAGTGAATTATCATTTTAATAGCAAAGTTGTAATAAAAGAAATAATACGAATAATTGAATTCATATTATTGTAAATAGATGTGTTATTTTCTTTTGTGAATTAAAAGAAGTTTTGATTACTAAAACAAAGCCAGTTTCTGCTTCTGTTCTTTCAGGTTAGAATCTGGGTAGAAATAAAGACTTGAATAAATACACAACGCAAGATTAAAAAAAAAATAATGCCTTATTTTAATATAAATTATCATATGTGATTGTTTTATAATAATTGTAATTTTCTACACAACATAAGGAATTTTGTATAAAAAATAGAAACAAAGTACTTAAAGATGGTACAACTTTTTATGCAATTTGTGTGTCATTGAAATGGTTCTTACAATGTTAAGTTTACCAGAAAACCCAAAATGTGTATTGGATCTATTAAAATTTTCTCAGCATATTTTTCTTCGAAAGATTCTATATCACATGCTATTTCAGAATATTTAATTAAAGAATAAAAATAAATCTCAAATAGAATATGAAACTAAAGAATCTGTGACTGTTTCCACCGAATAAAAATGCATTTTTTCATTTTCAGTTTGGAGTTATTTGTTCTGTTAAAACTATTGAAAAGTTTTATTTATATACGACAAAGTTTTTTTAAGTGAAGTTTTATTTACGACAAAAAGAAACGCTGTTTTATAGAAAATAAGATATACACAATTACTATTCATTATAGTATATAAAATTCGTCTATGGATATCATAGACTTCATCACAATCACATCTTTTATCTATTCTCTTTTTGATTCTTCCAAAGCAACATGGTTTACCGCAAGATAAAATGTAAAAGTTTTAAATTATAATTATCTATCTAGATAAAATTGCAGTCTGGAAAATTATGTGTGTAACTATTTGGCACCTTGACCCTAGCATGATAAACCTTAGAAATTATGTCGACTTACAATATTTTTTCAACCGCACTCAATTTCATTTTCGAACGACGACACATTAAATTGAGGAAATCACATTCCCTATAGAAGACCAAAGTAATTCTATTTCAACAAACGAAGAAATTAGTATATATCTCTATTTTCAAAAAAATATATACTTTGGAAGTTCATAAATAAGAGGGAATTCAGAGTGTCAAATAATTTTTTGCTCTCATAGATTATGCTGAGAATGGAGTAAAAGTACGTTTATAACTTTAATAGATGAAGCAAAATATGGATCTTTGCTCTTGAAGTAAGAAATATCATTCAAGATTAGTTAGAAGAATGGAAGTAAGAGAATATTTCTGAATAAATTTTTGAAATTTCTAACAAAATATATTGGAAACTATTGAACATACCTCAGACTCTGTTTCGTCTATATTTCAGAACAACTAACACAATTCTTTGCTTTATTGGAAACGCGAATAAACTGCATTTAAAGTACGGTTGTAGGATATGAATGCTTTTTTTTCTGACTACTTCATTGCTTCTTCAATTCACTTTTAAAATCATTTCCAATTGACCACGTATTGAAAGACAGAAATAACATTCGCTGCAGAACGTGAAAGCAATACTACTTCCTAAGTCGAAAATCATTGCTAATATTAGTCAATCTAATTTTTCAGGAGCGTTATGTAATCAGAATACAAAAGGGGAAGGTGAAAAGATGTCGTAAGAACTTTCTCCCTCTGATCCTAGCAGTTGTACTCAATTAACAATTTTAAAAATAGAACAAGACCCATTGTGTTCTCCTTGATGAAACAAGATTTCAGAATTCAAAAGTTTCATTGCTTAAATTAATTACATAGCATTTTTGAAGGGAACTCAAGTCCGATTGGTTAATTAAGATACTATTTTTAATTTTATGCTTAACTGAAAAAAACATATGTTAAGTGGTCGTAATTAATTTAATTTAAAAATGACTTATTCAAATTTTTATAAATTAAAGAAATTTTTCTTTTATGTTAGATAGGTCTTTATGGAAGATTCACGCTATTTATTAACATTCACTCTCAATTCAACTCTGGATAATTATGTGGCAAATAAACAGAGAATAATAGTTTTATTTATATACAGATAACGTAAATACCATGCTTATATTAGTGCTGCTTTTAAATTCTTCATAGAATTTAATAATTAAATGGTAGTTATCGATTTCACGTAACAAGCTTTGCTATGTATTCTCTACTGCATTGCCCTGAGATCGAATATCTTTTCAAAGCATGTAAGCGCATCTGAATGAAAAATAGTCGAAAGAAATAGTATTGCAAGCACATTGTCACGGACATACTGTCACGGAGATGTGCACAAAAAGCATCTTCCCGACTGAATCGGAATGTAGGTTGAAACCAACGACTCCCGAAAAAGGAAGACTTTTTCTGAAGTCATCGGTCAGCCATGACATTCCTAAAAAAGGACATTGATTTAATATAAAAAGGGTGACTTATGTGATAAACTCATTGTTTGCTTTTTTTATAAAGAGTACAGAATATGATATGGTTCGAAATGTATGAAGTGTCTATGTATGAAGATATATACAATAGCTTTAGATTTTGTTCTCATGTAATACCAAATGCTGAGACAAAGTATACACAACAAACCACTAAACTGATAGTTTGTTTAAATGCTCCTAAAATTCGTGATACAGGAATATGGTGAAGAAATGAAAAGTGAATTCAGGAAAATTTTGAAAAGACATAATAATTGTCTTAAACAATATTTCTAATTTGCATTGGCTAATATTGATAATCTATCCAATTATTTATTTGTTGAAATTTGCTCATATTTAAAAAGTAAAATTTATCGGTCTTTCATATAAAATGAAATTTAAATTTTAATACAACTTTGCTGTAAATATATCTTTTTTTATTTTTTAAATTTTAATTACATTTATTAATTATTAAGTTTAATTTCATTTAATTATTTTTCACGTGTGTGTTTCAACTCTTACAGCAAGTTGAAATAGTTGATTAAGAATTAATATATAATATTATTTGTTAATTATTTCTATGACAAATATGAAATAAATTTCCTTCCTAAATATATCATTATTGAAAGATTTTCTCATTATTGAAAGATTTCTCTAATATTGCACTTTAAAAATATCACATAAAGAGAGTAAGCAAAACTATTTACACAATGGTAAAATCAAACTTCAAAAAATTAAAATGAAATTTTAACCTGGAATCCATATCAATTTAATTTTCTTAAATTTAACGACAGAATTATTTAATTTTAGATATGTCAATAGCATATTATAATTATATGTGAAAACATTAGTCCTACATTTAGCAATAAATGACCTTCATTTAAGAAAGCGTGACTCGTTCAGTCGAAAAAAATATCGCGATTTGCAAAAGATGCTCATTATTTCTAACGTTATTTATTAATTTAACATCTTAATTTAAAAAATCACTTTTGCCCACCAAAACATTTCAGTTAAAAAAATCCAATATTGATGGGAAACGCTTAAAAATTCCTTTTATTTACAATGTCATTAGGTACTGAAATCGAAATTCATTATAACGAACATCTTCGGTTTCCGGCCTACTGGTGCAACCGAAAACGCATTATCTGTATTGAGACTACTTTTATATATATATATATATATATATATATATATATATATATATATATATATATATATATATATATATATATATATATATATATATATATATATACATCTGTGTGTGTATAATCATTTTTGAATCTAATATAGGATCAATGATTTCAAGGATATATGCAACGTTTTGTTTTTCTTTAATCTGTTGTAATTGATATTTTTATTGTGATACACTGCCATATATGTAAATATAATGGAAAAAAAACTTAGTTGGTTTAAAAATTTCAGAAAAACTTTAATGCACTTTTTTTAAGTTATATTATTTTGTACCATTTATATTAAAAGAAACAATTTCTTACATTTTCTGAATAGTTTATGAGAAAAACTCATGCAAAACATCTTCAAGAATCTAAAATTCAATTGAAATTTTTGTGCAACATTATACTTCAGAATGTGATGCTTTAAATGAGAAAAAAATTAAATTAGATTCAAAATTAACTCTTAAGTAATTCAAGAAAATTAAATAATGTATTTTTTTTAAATGTGTGAATATAGAGTTTTTTTAAAACGTATCTTTCCTTGGATTTGTTTTTAAATTAATTTCATTAGAAAAAAGTCAATATGAAGTAGAAATAATTTAAATTTCACATATCTTTTTATATCAGTGCCAAGAAATTAAAAATACTCTAAAGATTCATATATTCAGTACTTTTTAACCTATTCTTTATCATATTTTGATTAGTTTCTTACAGACTTACTAAAATAACTTAATATATTAAATAAAACATCGTAATAAAATAAATTGTTTAACATATGAATATTCTAGCTGTTGTAATTTATGAAAATCCCATTAGAATATTGTTTTTATCTACGCTTTCTTTATTAATTTAGTTATTTACCGATAGTGGAGGCCCGTGGTAGCCAAATGATCAGGGCGAGTTCGACTTCTAATATCCCCAAAGACCCACCGAGTACATGTGATATACGTGCTCGATAAATCTGTGTAATCGAAAGTTCTGTGGTCGGTCGTTAAGCAGTTACCATGGGTTTAATGGTTTGTCCTTATTCTCTAGCTCAATGTCAAATTTGAGTAAATAGATCCTCTGGTGGTGCCATCTATCGGAGGACTTTAGAGCAAAGACGTACTTTCACCTTCGTGGTGCTATGGTTAAACAAAAGATGCACCCTGCTGACCTAAATTAGCACTGCCAACGGCGTAGCGAGCTTGGCTTGTCTAAGTTTTATAAGTAACAACAGAGAATGGAAGAAAATGAATCATTTTTGCGCTTTTAAAAAAAGAAAAATTTATTTAGTCCATTGTAAAAATGATTTATTTTTATTTTTATGTGTGACATAATGTGTTTAATTTTAATGTAGCATTCAAAAACAGTTTTCTACACGACACATTAAATACAATATACATTTTATATTATGTGAACAATAACTTCCAAACTGAGTTATTTTGCTGTTGAGAATTTTTCTTGGAACCTCTTTTGATACAATGTGTGAATATGTTTAATTTCACAAATAGAAAGAAAGTTAACTGCTATTATTTTAAAATAAGGAATTTAGTTTCAACTATTTCTAAGCCCCATGTCTCTAAATTTTTTATGTAACAAACTTCCAGTGTTTAATGGTTCCTAATAAATTCTTGCTAAAATTATATGTTTTAATTTACTACATTAGGCATACATTTAATTCTTATGTAATTCCTTACAATCCTACATTGTTTATTATTATTGCTGAAAAGAAAGAGAGAATGGATAACTTTTTTACTATGGTTGTTTCCAAAAAATTGCATTTACATCCTTCTTAATGAAAACTGTATGCTTCCTCGTCTGGAAACACTAAAAAATACTAGCTTATTTTCAAACATTTACTTGCAAATGACAAAACAATATAATTCATAATCTTATTAATGTTTATTAAATTAATGCTACGTATGTGGTCAAACCTAATTATTCCTTCAAACATCATCAAGATTTATCACTATCATACAAATATACAAATAAAAGAATGATATTTTTGTAAAAATAAGTTGCCAGATGCACAAGGAAATTCGGTAAAAAAAACCATCAAACCCTAAATACGACATGATGAATTATACGGCAGGTTCACCG
>JAJQOW010000918.1:0-74144 GCA_037975125.1 Latrodectus hesperus
AGGTGAGTAGATTCAAACCAAGAAAAAAGTCTCAGAAAAATTTCTTTCATAAGGGGATTAAAAGATTTTAAACCTTGATATTACTTTGAGTTCTAAACTACATACACGACGAATATTTAAATATTTGTATTTGAAATGAATGAATTTGCATTAAATTATTTGATAACATTTAGCAAGATTCATCTCCTGACTGTAATGCTTATGATATTTTAACGTTAAAAATATAAATGAATGGTTATTTTTAAAATACTTTTTGTCCATAGTACCTAATCGGTCTGGTAAGCACATACAAAACGATCGATTGCCCACTTGTGCTCGTGAGCACAAGGTAAGGCACCGCTGTTTTAGAGTATTGTTGAAATACTTTCAAGAGTTAAGGACAAACATAACATAACGTGATCTAACGAAAATTTCACTTCAAGGTATTGAAGGATCGCGAACGAAGAAGATTGAAAATGAAAAGAAATTTGTAAGCAGGAGAAAGCTCTGAAATGGACACTTCCTGGATATTTTTTGGACCATAAACTTGTGACAAAAATAACTTTTTTAAGAATGGAGCTTAGTAGAGTTGTGAGAACATCTCGTTGCCTTAATGAAACTACCAGAATATTATAAATATAATTTGCTTAAGCTAATATATTTGTTATTCCATGTATTTATTTTGAATCAAAGTTTTTTTTTTTTTACATTCATCACATTTTAAAATATTTTTCCTTTCTTTTTGCATCCAAAATCTTTAAATGAAAGCAACAAATAAAATAAAAGGTTTTAGAAGTAAAATTTTGAAGAATTCCCTCATTGTCCAAAAAGTGATATTCGATTGACAAATATTCTTATAAATTACATTTTATGAGAACTATGTTTGTAATATAAATAAAATTTGCTATCATATGATTATTTTTTCTTAAATTTTATTAATTTTATTCATGAATGTTAGGGTAGAAGAAAATCGCGGTATCAAATACAAATCGCATTCCTTATGAGATTTTTGATCGACCAGGATGTTTGATGACAAATAAGGCAAGAATTTACAAACAAATGACATTTGTTCAAGAACTAAAAATCAAATAACTAGAACATGCAATATAATCCATTAATATTATCAATTAGTATTGTTTATATAACATTACTAATTAAAAATATTATTCATTAAGTTTGAAAAATGTTAGAAAGCTGTATTACGAAATACAATTTATTCTTAAATTCATGAAACAATTTACGGTAACAATTTATGTATATATATATATATATATATATATATATATATATATATATATATATATATATATATATATATATATATATATAATTATGATCTCCTGTATATATATATATACAGGGTGATCATAATTAAACTGCAAATTTAAAAACGCTTTAATAAAAGAACCACTGGTCAGAAAGACCTGGAATTTCACCAGAATGTACTTCAAGCGGGGGATTTTATTTGGCGTGTTAAAAAAATTAGGAAAAAAGTGGCCAACAGATGGCACTGAACAGGCGGCTAGAGATTAATTACATGAATTCTGACATGAACGATAATCAGTTGTGGCTGTAAGCTGAACGTTAAACCAGTTGTGCTATTGTAAGTCAGGCAGACGTTGTGGCACTTTTGTTGTCACGCTTATTCAGAGCGACAAGGTGATGCCACATCAAAAAGGAAAAAATTGGTTTTTAGAATAGCCCTGCTGCCTAATACCATATAAAAAGCCAACAATAATTCGGTTTTTAATTGTCCTAAGTCTTCTTCAATAAATTTTCAATATGGTGTCCACCATTTTCTGTTAGGAGGTGTAAACGTAAAACGGTATTTTCCACAGCAGCTTGGAGTGTATCAGTGCTGATGTTGTTAATGTGCTGAGTAATGCGGCATTTCAAATCCGCTAAGTGGTCTAGTGGAGCACTGTTCACAAAATTTTTCAGAAATCTCCAGAGCCAAAAGTCACAGGGAGTGATGTCCAGTGATCGTGGTGGCCAGGGAGTTGGAAAATGTCGGCTGAAAATACGGTCATTTCAGAAATGGCGTTGCATCACCATCGACAATTAACGAGAATTCAAGCTACTCAGCATTTTATACAAGACGCTAATTTGCATATAAACAGCTGTGCAGCGCCATCTATAGGCCACTTTTTTTCCTAATTTTTTCCCACCCCCGAGTTTTAATGGTAAATTACAGAAGTTTATTTTATACTAAATATAACAAATCATACATGAAATTGAAGGAGCTATGAATCATACGTGAACTCTATCCTAGTTTTTCTTATAAGTGCTCAATGTGTGCGCCTTTAGTGATACGGCACACATCCAAACGTAAATGCAATTTTTCCATAATGTCTGCAGCAAGTCCGGAGTCATGGAAGCAACAGCCTGTGCAATTCTACCTTTCAAGGTTGGTAAATCGTGGGGTAGGGGTGGAACGTAGACCCGATCTTTTACGAAGCCTTAACGGAAGAAATCACGAGGCTTGATGTCAGGTGAACGAGGCGGCCAGGGTAACAGAACTCTGTCGTCTGGACCATGACGCCTAATACAACGGTCAGGGACTTCGACGTTTAATGAATCTCGCACAAAGAAACTCCAATGAGGAGGGACTCCATGTTGTTGCCAAATAAAGTTTGCAGGCTCACTTTCTACTAATTAGGGAAAGAGCCGTTTTTGTAGCATATCCAGATAAGAAACCCCTATTACTGTAGCTTCCTGGAAAAAAAATGGTCCGTACACTTGTCCTCGTGAAACAGCACAGAAAACGTTTATTTTTGAAAAATCTCTTTCGTGCTGTACAAGTTGATGACGATTTTCTGAACCCCATATACGAACATTATGTGTATATACCTTCCCACTTGTATGAAACGTCGACCCATCACTGAACACCACATGATGCAAAAAGTTATTGTGCCGTTCAAGAACTTCACATACAAAACGAAATCATACTGCACAATCATTTGGCTTTTATTGCTGTGCCAACTGTAATCGGTATGGACAAGAGTGTAAATTTTTTTAAAAAAATCGTCCAGACTGTCGTCTTTGGCAACTGCAGTTTAAGACTTGCTTTCCAAACAAATTTCTGCGGACTACGACGGTAAGATTATTCGACACGTTCCACATTCTCTATAGAAACTTTGGGTCTTCCCGGGTATTTACCTTTACAAAGACATCCGGTCGTTTCGAATTGTCGCATGTATTAAATCGGCGGATATTTCTATCACATGTTGGATCACATTTAAACTTTAATTGGAACGCAGGTTGAACGGCAATTACCAAATCATTCTTAGCAAATTGTACACTCTAAATAAGCACTGTATTTTTACAGCAAAATGTGCTGCCGTTTTGAGCGCCAGTGCATTATGCTGTAAATTTTACAGCATATTCTTGAAGTTTTTATCGCACTTTTTGCTGTAATTTTACTGCACTTTTTACTCTAATTTCTTACAGCACTTTTTTTATTATTTTACAGCAATTTTTATTGTTATTTTTGCAGCACATTTTATTGATATTTTTACAGCACATTTCACAATGCATTTTGCTGCATATTCTACAAAACCTATTGCAATCGCTGTTTACAGCTATTAAATGTTTTGTAAAGATTACCGTAGAGTATAAATCAATTTTGAATACACAATAGCTAATTTCCTAATTTTAGTTCAACCATTATTAAGCAATTTTTTATACAATATACAAAGCACGAAAACATAACTAATGTTATATTGAAGAAGATTTCATTGTTCAGAACATTTTGTGATTTAACTTCCAGCACTAACGAGATTGCTTAACTTTCTTACCTCACAATCGTAACTTTAACAGAGGGTCGAATTTTTTTATTACATATTTTTTAAGGAGAAAAAATTAAGAAATAACAGTTATATTGAATAAGATACAAAGCTCAGCATAAAAAATTTATTTTTTATTCATCTGTGCTCTTCTCTACAGATTTAGGATAAAAAGAAACCTTACAAAACATTCCATTTTACTTAAAACACCTAAGGGTGAATTAGTTAATGATATAGTATTTTAATTATACTATAAAGACAATAAAAGTTTTCTTTTTGACATTGTTTAAAGTAATTGATTTTATCCATTATAATAAAAGCAAATAAAGTTTAAAAATAAAGTAAATAATAATTCCGAGGAAAAACAATATAGTTTACAATATACAAATAATTGTTAGGAATTTTTTATTTACATTTTATTAATTATAGCCATTTAAAAATGGATAAATTATTTAAAAGTGACAAAAACACGTGCTTGGATTCCATCCTTGACATATTTTTTAGATTTCGTTCCCCGCGTGGGATTAAAGTTGAACAAGCACCTGAAAAAAAATACAAATCAAACACATGAGTAACTAATTTGAAATTTCAAGAGCTGAATATTTCAGAGGAAAAGATGTTTAATATAGTTCAATAAAATATTTAGAACTTTTCATTATTTTATATAATTGATTGAATTTTCCTAAAATATACTTCTTTTAATAGTTGACAAGTTGTTGTTACATTCATGCAATCACAATCATTTTGATGATAAAAATTATTTCAAGGGATTTTACCAATTTCATGATAAGAGTTTTTCGTAATGAAGGTCACACTTCTTATGAAAATGATAAATACTTTATTTCAATTAAATCATTCGAACTGATGTTTTCTATCTCAAAAAACTAATTTGTATTTGATTTAATTAAAAGAGAATATAGAATTAGATTTTAAGGATTCATTTATATTATCGAAAATTATATCCTTTGAGAAGGAAATCATAACATTTCCAAAGGGAACTGTGAATTACAAATTTTTAGAAATAAAGTGCGAGACATGAACTTTATGCCCACATTTTAAAAATAACTTACAAAAGCTGATTTTAAGTTAAAAAAATTAATTTTGTTAAGAATATGGGAACATTTCTTTTACATACAAATATACATAATTTAAAAATATTTCCAACAAAAATAAATAGAAAAATTAAAATGCTACAATGTGTCAAAGTAACAATAATTTATGAAATAACATTTTATAAAACATTTGCTTAAAACTGAATTTCGTTAACTCGTAAATAGTTACCTCAAAAATGAAATCAAAGTTGTCTTAGAGTGAGATCAAAATTGTATTTCCCTCTAAGAAATCTTTAATTTCAATAAAATTACATGAAATAGTGCAAAATTAGGAAATATAAAAAAATTTGCTGTTCGTTAAGTCTGCATATTTCTTACATTATATACGTACTTAGAGATAAATAAAGGAGAATACAGTTGAAGTTACATCAAAAAAGATATATTTAACTAAAACAATTTATTTAGATTTTTTAGAATTTTATATATTCATATGATTTATTTAAAATAGAATGTTAGCAGAGTAAACATTATTTGAAGAGGTCAATAAATGTAACAACAAATTATTGCTTTTCAGTTAAAACATTTCAAACCTTATGAAATATATAAATTATGAATACCACAATTTGATACACATGGTGTGCAAGGTAAGCCTATAATACCTACTGCATCCTGAGAAGATGTGGAAATCTAAAACTAATAAAAGATTTCCTGATTAATTTTTATATTCAGTTCTAAATTTCTTATTTATAATTTACTAAGCAGTAATTTTTTTAAAATAAAGATTTGAATACTTTACTACAACACTTCTAAATATCTTTCAAGTCTTCTCCAAAATATGCTGGTAGAAGAACAATACAAGCTTCAACATCCTCTTTTCCATCCAATTCTTTATTGGTTGAAGAATGAATTTTACAACTTCCAGGAGGAGAAGTTTTTAAGATTTTAACAATTTTTTTAATTTGTAAGCTGATGAAACCTTAGGTCTTTCATTCAAATCTACAACAGTTAAGCAATTAAAATGGTCCAAAATGCTTTGCTTTAAAAATAAGCAAGGTCATCTTTCTTTTAATGTGGACATGCAAACAGGCGTGTTAATATCTTTTCTTTGAAATGCCAAAGTCTCATATATTAGTTTTACAACCTCTTCAATCATAACATCAAAAAACACACTGCATTTTGGCTTCTTCTCGAACATCACAATGAAGGAAAAGCTTAAATCTTTTAAAAATACACGTGCTTTCAAAATCTCACTCAATACCTATTCCAGCTTTCAAATATGGCTGAAGTTGATATGAAGAGGCTTTACTCTGTATAGTCTTACTACTAAAAGTTATTTGTGATTATTCTATTTTTAAAACCTTATTTACAAATCACACACTTTCTTCATATATATAAATTCTTATTTTCCGAAAATATAGATATATTTAAAAAATTTTGAAAAAGTGTGACCTATTGGAAGGTAGTATTTAATGTGCACAATAGTATTAGAAAAATCTTGAGTATGATATATTTTAAATATGTTAGGCAAGAACAAATTACAAAGTTTTCACTCATGTATTTGTTTCTTAATTATTATTTTAAATTGGCTTTTCTTTTTATGAATTTCAGATTCCTTCACTAACATGTAAATAAATCATAAATAGTACTACAAATTTTCAAAATTTTTAATAAGGTAAAGTAATATTTGCAATAATAATGTAATTTTTTACAAAAAAATGTGTTGCCTGAAATTTTTTTATAAATATCAAACAACCAACAACATTTCCCAAACAGACTTTTAATTAATGTCCTAATTAGTAATATAAATTTTAAGAAATGAATCATGATAATAAAATAATAAACTTTACATTTTCTAAATAAATGACCGTAATTCGAATAGTATTTTCTAATATATATTTAAGAAAGGAATATTTCTTGAATATTTGTTATAAAATATTGATTTTAAAAAATAGATATTTTAAAAAAGTATTACATTTTTCATTGAAATGCATTTTTACATTTCATGCAAATTCTAAACACATAAGACCATTAATTCTAATAAATACCATTATTTGTAGCATTATTTTATTGAAAGAATTTACAAATATTTACGCCTAAAAAATAATTTTAATGCATATTACAAAATGGAATTGAATTAATGATCATAATTAGAATGCAATTTAACGATCTGTATTAAAAAAAACATTTTTAATAAAATTATAATAAAAAAATTTTTTTAGAAAATATAAAAAAAATTATGTTATATTTAGTTAATATACAATAAATTATATCATTTTACAATGGAAGAAAAATCAGGAATTTTCAACAACGAAATAAAATAGAAATTCCGTTAATATATTTAATAATATATATATAAAAATATAGCAATAGATGATTATTCAATTTTAATTTCGAAAGAAATATAGCTAAGCAATTTTTATAACAATGGAAACACTTAAATACAACTATAATTTCGCCAAAAACTTGATAGTTAAAATACTAATCAATTGTTACCAAACTACTATAAAATATTTTAAATGTTAATAAAAAGTAAGTAAAAATTATTGACACTGAATTAATACAAGTGAATATGATCATTTGTAAATTAAGCTTAGAATTTTTTGAAATGTTCAGTCAAATTTATAAGAATTTCTATATATTAAAGTTAGCTAACAACTTGCATTATAAACAATAGGAAAAGTATACGTTATCTTAAATTTGGTGATTAAATTTCAATAGAAATTAACTAAAGGAACAACTATTCTTGAAATATCACCAACTTCACTAAACGAAAACAAGAGCAAGTAAATGGTGAAGTTAATTTTATTCATTTGTCACAGGAGCAAAAGAAATTTTTATCCCGCCAATGCAATGCAATGCAGCTTTTTAAATAACAGTGGTTTTTAAAATATTTCTTCCGGTTTTTTTTTTTTTTTTTTTTTTTTTTTACAGAGTAGAACACAAAACGATTTACACTCAGAAGTCATCATTTTGAATAGATGACGCTGCAACTGTGAAAATGATGTAGCGGTACACGCGCATGCGCTTATCTGAAAGTGTTGGAGTTATTCTTTATTCGTCACCTTCAACTACAACTGTCGAACGATTACAGGTGATACTATCACAATTTGAAACTCGGGCATTCTTTTACGGACAGAATGTATTTATGTACTCTATTTAATTTTACAAAAAAAGATAGATTTATTTTTTAATATTTCTGTGTACTTACATGAGGTAAGTAAATGCAAAGTTATGAAAAAAAGTTAGATTATTGTTTTATTTATCATTTTATAATTTCATAACTTTATACGAGGTGCACTATATGAATGTAAAACTCTTTCTAGTAAAGTGGGAAATAAGTACCAGCATAAATTTTCTGAAAATCTAGACGTTAATTATTCACATTAACATTCGTAACTTATTGACTATTAGAACTTATTTAATCTTTACCTTCAAATTTCGTCGATTTGTATGGCAATTTTATATGATTTGTATAAAATTGCCATACAAATAATTGCTTGGAAAATAACTATGTACGGTTTCTACTACATAGTTATTTTCCAAATTATATATTATGTTTCGCATTAGACTATTGAAGAAAGTAGCAGAGAAAGTCGACTGAAAAAAACAGTGATATCACGCAACTACTTAATTCACATGAATTTACTTTTGGTGGATAAGGCATATTATGCATAAGAATCACTTCCGTCAAGGTTAAGTTTTGTTTTTGACTCTGAAAAGGACTCATCATGTAAAACTTATTAGAGAGTATTTTTATTTACATTAGCTCTGCTGAAGCAAATATAAAAAAAGACTCAGGTTTCTGACGTTTCATGGCATAAGATTCCGATGGTCCCTTAGCCTAAAAGCAACCCGTGGCAAAGACTTCTTTATGGCCCCCTCTCTGTTTTAATATATTTCAGTAATGAACAGAACAATATGGAAGTATTTAAATTTTTCGTTTCATTATAGATTTAAAACAAGGAAAGTGCCAAGAATCCAAAAACTTCTTATATTATATCGCATTTTGGGATATATAAAATATCAACTTCTGATTGGTCAAATTTATCAATTGTGATTGCAAAAATTTAAAAAAATTCCTGCTATGAAAGCCATGGAATTAGGAAATTTAGATTTTCTTTATTAATCTATTAAATGAAAATACGATGAATTAATAGAGAAGCAAATTTAAAGCTGACAGATATTACACTGTTCTGATATTTTTTTTTTAATTTTAAAAGTAAGTTTGAATAAATTTTCTGTTCGATTTGGGATCCTCCTCTGCTGTCGAGGACCGGGGCAACTGCCCGTAGTATGCCAATGTCATAGTCAGGCGCTGCCGATGGTTCTTATTAACAGCTATACTTCTTTTCCCATGACATCTCTAAATAAGAAATGGTACCCTTTTGATTCTATAATTAAATCCAATTCTCCTTTTGCATAAAAATATCCTAAGCATTTATCACATAGAAACAATCGATTATCAATTATTTGATTTCTTATGAGTCCACTGATATTTTTATTCCAACAATAATGAGCAGTTTACATATTTCTTCCATATAAAACTTATTTTTTCGGTTTTACTTGGTGAATGTATTGATTCATCATTGCCATAAACACTGACATATAAAATATTAAATATTTAAAAGAAATTTTTTAATCCTATTCAATGCAACTAGAAATTTAATTTCCTTAACATTTGACATATTTTTTCATATTTAATCAGCCTTTGTGGATCTCTTATTACTAGATGAATAGCAAATAAAATAGAACACTTAAAGATGTCACTACCATTCTTTTTCCCATTCACAACGGTTTTTTTTAATTCAATCTCTTCAAGTAAATAAATTTGAGTATAGTAACAAAGACGGTCATATCTATTGATCCTACGCTCAAAGTATTTGATGTCTAAAAGTCTCCAAGCTTTGTCTTTAGCAACAAAATGACCTGATTCTTTAATTTACTTAATCGTTAAAATCATTCATATCGGATAATTCTGAAATGACTTCGTTGGCTGCTTAAAATAAAAGTTATTTAAATTCATTTCCATATCAAATATAAATGTAATATAATTGAAGATTTACTTTGCAATTAAATGTGTGAGAATATTTAGTATAATTTCATTTATAAAATATATTTAAAATACAATACTACTAATAAACCAAGATCAATATTGCAGGATGTTTAAAGTACGAAAAACAATTGATTCTTTTTTAAAATATTAAAACATAAAATATTTGCTTATGGAGAAGGAAATTTTAAATTCTTTTATGCGAATGTGAAAAATATTATATTAAAACAAGTCACTAGAGACTTAGGAAAATAAACAATTGTGTTTCGTGAATGGTCAACGTAAGCCATTTTCAAGAATGTGTTAAAACGTATCCTTTATAAATGGTGATACACAAATTCAGACTTAAAAATATTCGAAAGTGTTTAAAAAATCTTTAAATTTAAAATTATTTGAAAAATACTTCAGAACTAATTCAATCTGTAATTCATGAATGAAATATTAATTTTGTTAAAACAATGAATCCAAAGTCTAAGATTAATATGATTATTGAATACAATATTCAAGATATATACACTTTAAAAAAATCTGATTTAGTACAAAATATAATAGAGGAAACTCAAAGAAAAGTTATGAAAAAATAGTGACAAATTTATATAGCAAGCCAAAAATATCTAGAACTAGAATACAGCAATGTGAAATTTGTAAAAATTATCATAAATCAAAACTTGGTTAATTGAGTAATTCAACTGAAACGATGCCAACTAGAGAATATAATTCGAATTTTGCTTGCTTTTTATGTTTTCATCACCCCCTCTCGATAAACGAAACTAGGTAAATTGAGTAATTTAAATGAAACGAAACGAACTAGACACAGAACTCAAATTTTGAAAGTGTATTCCCACTTTCTATGTTCTCGCATAGAGAGGGAAAAAGAGTTCCCTCACCTTTCTGTGTATTTATATACCAGAAAGATAGAAGATAAACTCGACATCACAGTTCTTACCCATAAAATCTGGTGTGCCAAACATTGCCGCTTTGCTAGTCAAGAATGATTCATGTTCCTGGAGTTATATAGAAAAGAAATAAATAAATTATTGGAAAGGTATCATATCTAAAAAATCAAAAAAGGAAGAGAAAACTATATATATCAGAAACATAAGTTCACAAAATAGAGATTTTTTAAATTTTATTTTAAATTCTCTATTTGTGAACTTAATTACTTAAATTTCTTAACTGTAAATTTAAGTTTAAATAAAGGGATTTCCTGTTATGATTTTAACTAGACCTTATGTCTAATTAAAATCATAACAGGAAATCCCTTAATTTAACACGTACACGACCCCTTGTTGTTAATAATAAAACCAATCCCGCAAGCTTTAGCGGGTAATAATTTCCAACGTGTATATAGCTTTTGGGGTACAGCAACGAGTTAGAAAAGTAATGTCATTTACTTAAAATTACAAAACGCTGTTTTACGACGCAGAATGAAGTGTCAAGCACAGACCGGTTAAAAAAAAATTTGAATAATGTGTGAACTTTCCATGTAGTTACGAAGCTGTGTAAAATATTGTAATCGTGACACTTTCAACAGCGTTTTAATGCATTTACTATAAGTGGCATATTGGAAAAGACAGAAACGCATACTCTGTAAGGAACAAAAGTAGTTCCCTTTTCAAAAACTAATAAAAAAAGTACAAGTTTCTTACTTTCTAAAAACAAATACTTTGTGAGAAAAAAGAAAGAAAGTTGATCGAATGCCATAAACATTTTTTCTTATTTTCTTTGTGTTAACACAAACAGAATAATTTTGAAAAAGAAGGTAAGGACTAACCTTATCTTTTTTTGAAGTGAGATGAGCTCTGGAATGTTTGATTGCTTAAATTATAAGATATCATAGGCGATTTTTCAGTGAATTCAAATCAGAATTAACTATGTTCGAATTTAATCATCAAGGACACCCAAAAAGAGAATCCAACTCATAATCTCCAACACCTCACATAGAAGCAGTGGTGAGCGTACGTAATCTACTTTGACAATCAAGACATTTTGTTGTTGCTTAGTACGTTTCTATAGAATTCTACCCTGAAAGGCAGAAAAGGCTCATAATCTCCAACACCTCACATAGAAGAAGTGGTGAGCGTACGTAATCTACTTTGACAATCAAGACATTTTGTTGTTGCTTAGTACGTTTCTATAGAATTCTACCCTGAAAGACAGAAAAGGGGGAAGTATACTTCCCCCTTTTCTGCCTTTCAGGGTAGAATTCGGTTTTATGATATATGGTAATTATTGCTCGTCTTTATAGTTAGTATTACCTTCCTTAATTTGTAGCAACAATTTAGAATCACCCTGAATATGTATTAATTACATTGTATTGAATATAAAAGAGCACATAGCTTAAGAAATGCACTTTCAAGTAATAATATATAATTATTACAATGTCGTTTAATGTTTGATAGTAAACAGAACAAAAATACAGGATCCAGAACTGTGTGAAATCTCATGCAGTATCATGAAACTGTAATTGAGATAAATGAGGATCAAAAGCAAATGACAAATAATTTATTAAATGCAATGGTATTAAATATTTTCATATCATATACATATAATTTTTACAGTTGTTAATTGTTTTCAAATTTTCAGTTTAACAATTTGTCTTAGAGATATCCATTAAAATATAAATTTTATGTTTAAATATATGATATTTTGATTATTTCAGATACAAATTTAAAAATAGTGTTTTTGTCGGCTACTTCAGAAAACAATAATTCGATAACTTGAATTCAAATATTTATACATAATTATTTGTATGCTTTGAAAACAAAACTTTATTTGCACAAAATATGGCACGGAGGCCGTATAATCCAGCATGCCAAATTCTAAACATTTTGAAGTCGAAGAAATGTTGTCAAGTTGAAATATTTTGAGTCTCGCAATGACTTAAATAGTAGGGTTGCCAAAAAAGAATTTTCTACATAATTCTTACTGGTCTCCATCCCTTAGACGTAATAAAAACAAGATAACCAGATGAAAAAGAAAATCCGCCAAAAATCACCCAACTCAGAATTTTGCGAGCTGCATAATACAGCATCTGTGCCCAAAATACATTATAAAATAATACCGATTACAAAAAGTCTTGGAATATATCCGGCCATCCATTTCTGCCATTCAAGTGAAGGGGTCGACACTTGAACTGGAAATTTTTTTCTATACTTTGTGCAATACTGGAGGATGGCATTTTTTCCTATTTAATTTGTAAAGCGCGTATCATATCCCAGCCTGAAAATATTCCGATGAGTCGGAAATAGAACCCACTATTTCTAAATGACCCCATCTTCACAAAATATGTGTGGATCCATGATAACAATTCTTACAATAAAACTAAACAATTTTATTCTTATAACAACATAACATGCCATTTCTTATGTAATAAATATTTATACATAAGATATACATATTTTGAAGCATTCAATACTCTAATAATTAATAAATATTATATAAAATAATAATGAAAAAATAGATTACAAATTTAATATTAATAAGTTTAAACGTAATGATAAATGTCTTATAGCAAGTTAAAAAAATTTTTTTTTGTTTCTTGCTATTTTTTCTATTAATATTTGTCTCAAATCTTATAGTTATAAAACATTTAATACATAAATTCGTGTTATTTTATTTTATGTGAAATATTTAAATATGCGGAAAAAAGTCGATTATTTTGCTGGCCATAAGCCAATCTCAGGTTAAATCTATTTATTATAATAAACTTAGAAAACAAAAAAGTGTTTGTATAAAAATATGTTCCATTTGTTTCATATTTATGACAATTTTTTCAAATAAATATATTGCTTATAAATTTTTCATTCAAAATAATTTTTTAGACAAATATTTAAAAATTTTAATATTGCCGTAAGCAAGGTATTAGTCTTAAGATTTTAAAGAGATTTTCACACAAACGTTGGAATTTCTGATTTGGAATTATAATTTTTTTCTTATATATTTTTTCATAATGCCTGGTGTACATAGTGTTCAGAGAAAATTTTGAGAAAAATTAAAGAAATTGATAATGGATACTCTAGTTTTTCAAGCTCATAACCATCTGTTGGAAATCCAGGAATTGTGAATAGAATTTTCTAGTTGCAATTAACGCAGGGTACACAATTATTATTTAATTTTTTGACGAACCTTGGATTATTAAAATTCTGGAATTGTAGAATTGTGGGTCGGCAGATGAAGATGAGGCCGAAGGAAGGTTATTCTGATGGCTTTATTTTGGCTTGTAGAAAGATTATTCGAGGATAACAATATAACACTCAGAAATCAAAAGGGTTTGGTTCATGGATTTTTCATTCCGAATAAAAATCGTTTGAAGTTTTGTTCATTACCAATAAAATTACTTTTTCAAAAATTACTTTGGCCGTTTGGGGACAATTTATTAATGAGACGATATTAGATTATATGGAACTTTCAGCTGAAATAATAGGGGAAGGGTAAAGTGGTAGAAATAAATGATTCAAAATTTGGCAAACGCATCAGGGGCAAAGTATTGATGGCCAGGGGGTGTTTGGAGGGGTTGAGAGGGGTTTCGACAAAGTGTTTTTAGTTATTGTACACAACTCAGGAAACTTTATTGGAGATTATTAAGGAGTAGATTCTGCCAAGCACTTCCATATTTTCCTTCTGTTGGAAGAGATCATCGTACTGAGGAGAGATTCGACAATTTAAAAGTCAATCATAATTTGAAATCTGTTGATTTTGAAACTGAATGTCGCACGAATACAAGTGAAAGTACGTGGAGGCATGTAAAAGCGTCGTTACTTACATACAATTGTGGGACAGATTATAAATTCTATCTTAAGTTGTACATGTTTTATAAAGAATATAGCGGCAAATGTTGATTGTTTTAATAAATTTATTGAGATAATTTATGGAATTAATTGGAAAGAATGTAGAATTAAGGAAATAAGAAGTATTAAATCCTAGTTGCATTCAGTCTTGGAGAAAATTATTTTTGCAATTTCTCATTTGATAATAAGAAAGCCATTACTGAATCTTCTATGATTGACTAAAATAAGCATTTTCTGAAAATAGACGATAAAAAGTATTTTAACGAAGAAAAGAAGGATTTATCGTGACAAGTCTAATTTGCAGTCAGAGATGTATAATAATGCAGCTGTGGATTAGAGATGGCGTGGTAAATTTTGTAACAAAAGTAGTAAAATCCTCAGTTCTCGGTTTCGATCTGTTGGAATTGCTTGCATTTGTTTTCTTACTGGACATGACTAATTACGGAAAAATGTACATTTTACTGGAGTTGAGGACTCAGTTTGTTGCCTTTGTGCCACCATGGATGTATGATAATTCTGTGATTGCTAAATTTAATTATTTTTATGTTTCATCAACACTTTATTCGGCTGATCATGAATTAAAAGCAGAGATGCCAAAGCCTGGCACTGAATAAAAAAAAGTTTTCCAGCTACCTCCACCTAAGCAGCAGATCTTATCTTGAGCGATCTAACTAGCGTAAAGTATAAAACAAATAATATTGTAAATATCTATTGCAAATCATTATATTTTGCTTGTGTGATGTATGAGCAAAATATAATGATATATAGGAAAATATATATTATAAATGTTATAAAGAATATTTTATGATCACTTTCATCAACTACACGCATTTCATTACATTAATTGTAATGTACATCAATTAACTGTTATCGTTGACTTATTCAATCCTACCTAAACGCAGTATAGACCAGGTCCACGAGCAAAAATGTCTTCAAATAATCATAAACTAGAAGAGGATTAAAAAATCTGTCCCTCCTGTTAAGACACACACAGTTAATCAAGTGATCTGGAGTGGCCTACACAGATCGAACATGTCACATAAACTATTTTCCCTTATCAACAGAGACATCAATTAATGAAAATTACTAATACTTCAGATAAAAATTCTCAATAAATTTCATTCATTTCTAATTTTAAACTGATTTAATGTTTTTAAGAATCAACACATTTCATGTTTTCAATATAAATAAAAGTTACTTTTAATTTATAAATACATGCTCCAAATTTTATCTACATATTCCGTAAGTATTTCAGAAAAACTGTTAAAAATTAAGTTTTTATGTTAAATATGATAAATGCATAATTTCATTGCTTAGAAATCTTATTGAATCTGGTAAGTGTGCAGGATTAGATGTTTTAGATACCAAAGGATGCACAATATATTTGTAAGACTTTGCATAAAAATATTAAAATTTTACTATTTTCAGAATAATATTTTCTACACTCAGTTTTTCAGTCAGAAAATTAGTTTAATTTAAAAAAATCCCTTATAAACTGGTGATTTGAAATTGTGTAATAACTGTTCTTTAAAAATAAATAATTTCCTAATTGATCCAATAGCTTAAATTGCTCCGTTTGGTAAATGAATATGTGTTTACTCTTCCTTTTTATTTGAAAAAAAATTTGGAAATAAAATGATAATGAACACACTTCCTTTAAGATAGAGTCAATATATATTTCAATAATATGATAAGTTTGCGCAAAGTTAAACTGTTGACTTCTAGTTACTTAGCAACACTTAAGAATTTCACGTTCTTTTATCAAATTCTTCTATTTAATAAGACTTTTCACACACTGGTAACAAGTTATTGTGGAAGTATATTAACTAAAAAGCATTATACAATTTTTCTTATTTCATAAAAAAATTTAATGAAAATTTTAAGTATGAAGAATAAGATCATTAATGCTACAGACCAATTTGCTTTTCTAAAATTATGCCTGTCTTGCATTGGAATATTAGAATGCGAGAACAAGATCTTAAGAATCTTTTCATTCTTCCTAACATTACTAAACCATATTTTTATGGTAGAAATGTGGTTCGCTTGGATTTATTCGTCATATTTCTTTAAAACGGATATCAGGCTGAATGGATTTTATTGCCTGTCTCATGTATTTCAAATCATTGCTTGGCATTATTTACGCATTGAAAGTAAAAATATCATAACCATTTTGGAAAGAATTTCCGAGGTGCGCCGAAAATATGATAATTGCATCCCTCAAAAATACAATTTGAATTTTGTAATTACTATTGTATTAATTTACCCATTTATTTATGTCGCAACAATAATGCTAATAAGTAACGAAAAGTATGAAAACGAGTTTCTTGAACTCACGCTGTATGGATATTCATTAAGCGATACGTTCGTTAGAAAATCGTATGTAGCTATAAAATTGTTATTAACTCTTGGCATAATATTGCTAATTTCTTCTCTCGAGACGCTGTTGTTTTTAATATGTTGTGTTTATACTTCAACATCATTAACGAGGTTGGAGCGAGATATGAAGGCTTTGTCAGAGCTTAGAGAGAAGGCTCATTACTTTAGTACTCGCTGGAGTGAGTACACTGACAGGTACATTGCGATCATCAACAACTCAAGAGATGTGCAACGAGCATTTTGTCGTTCTTCATATTATCTGTACTCATCTTATATTCTATCTGTTTTTTCTATATTTTACATATTTCTGAATGTGGTTGAATTAAATCTTGATTGCATGCCGATTATTTGCGAATGTCTTTCATTTTTGGTATATAATTTAGTTTCTTTATATGCAGTATTTGAATGTGCTGGTGAAATTCCTATTGCGATTCTCAACGTCAAAGGTGCATATCACGAAATTTACATATCTTACAAGTCCACTTACAACCATTTGTATAGTTACTTAAAGAAATCTGCTATGAAGGATATGATCGACATTCCTGAAGTTGTATTAAATGGTAACAACATTTTGTTTTATACAAAATCAAATTTTTTCACACTAATGGGTACGATTATCACGTTTGCACTTATCGTATCGACAATTGATCGTCAAAATCAAAAATGTCCTTGAAAAATTGCCGTATAACGACAATTGCTGAAATTGCAAAGCTTCTGGGTAATTGTGCTATTCTAAAATCTTAATGTAACAAAAATAAATAAAATAAAATAATACTACCATTTTTTTTAAAGAAATGTCTTAAATTTGGGTATCGCCTTCAAACATTGTACAAATCATATGCATTTAGGCCCACGCTCTCCGTGAGTAAAGACATGTCTTTCCCTCCCTGTGGTAACCGGTATATTATAACAGCCATTTGCATGTCATCCAAGTATCCAGATGCCATCCCAGTACCTGATATACGTTCTACTTCAGTAGTTGATGCTTTTCTTCAGATATTTAGACGTATGGGTTTTTGTAGGGAGTTGCAAAGTGATCAAGGAACATCTTTCATGAGTGTCCTGACATCAGAATTTTTGGAAAAATTTGGAATTGAAGTAGCGCATAGTTCTGTTCAGCCACCCCAAGGTAATCCTGTTGGGAGATTGCATATAACTTTAAAGAGAATACTAAAAGTCCTTTGCTTAGAAAAGGATACAGATTGGGAGAAGATTTTACCTCAGGCACTTTTTGCACTTAGAACTTGCATTCATGATAGCACTGGATATTCTCCTGCAGAACTAGTCCACGGTCGGAATTTAAGAACACCCGTAACACTTTTATATGAAAATCTAACTGGTAAAACCATTGAAGAAGATAGTGTGATTGCTTACGATTTTAATCTTTTAAATAGAAAGAAAAGATGCCAAGAATTAGCTTTGGAAAATATGACAGATGCTAAAGAAAAACAGAAACTTTGGTATGACCGTAAGGCTACGAAAAGGGAATTTAAAGAAATTGATCTTGTGCTAGTTGTTGCACCTTCTAGATCAAACAAATTTTCTGTTCATTAGATAGGTCCAGGAAGAGTAGTAAAACGACTATCGGAAACAAATTACGTAATACAATTTCCCTATAAGGAAAATGTAAACATGTTAAAACCCTATTTTCAGCGTCCAGAAGATGTTAATTTAATTTTACATCTAATTCTGAGAATGAAGATATACCTAGTTTTGAAATTAATTCATCTTCCTTTTTAGAGACGTTTTCTGAAAGCTGTTTTAATGAAAAGTTAGAGGATAAGCAGAAGAAGCAATTGAGTAGACTTTTGATTCAATTTATTGATATTTTTTCAAATGAACCGGGTTGTACAGAACTGGCTGAACTGGACATCTAGTTAGAATCTGATAAACATATTATAGCTAAACCATATCGAATTGAAATCGGAAGTAGACAAGATGTTGAAATTGAAGGTGGTGGAACCAGTTGAATCCGATTACACATTACCTTTAATATTAGTTGAAGCTCCTGGAAAAGAACCTCGTCCATGCATTGATTATCGCAAATTAAATGAGGTTACCAGAACGCAATATTATCCATTGATATTGTTCACAGAAAGGGTAAATTACATCAAAATGCCGACATTCTCAGTAGAATGCTGAATAACCAAACATAATTCTTGTTTTCTTAGATAATAAATTAAAATGTTTTTAATACAAATTTCAATTGTATTTTCATGCGTAAATAATTTCTTGAAAAAAATTTTTTTATAATAATAATGTGTCTACGTGTAAATTTAGTTAGTTGTGTAAATTCTGTTGTGTTACATTTTGTGCTATTTTGATATATTTTCATTTTTATTTAATACAATATAATTTTGTGTATCAGCCAGAGTCCGATTGATCAGGGCTATCTGTAATACTAAATTTTGCTCTTTGTTGTTGTGTGTGTGTGTTTTTTTCTTTTTTATTGCAGGTTGATTTCCGTAGAATGAAAAAAAAGAAAAAAAAAACTCCCGGGAAGGAAGGAATAATTTATTCTGTAATGTGTAGTCAGCACTTGAGATTTGAAGAGCCTCTGATGGGGAGGGTGAGTAGGGAGACGGTTGGTGCCAGGAGCAGTCTGATGAAGCTGCGTTTTTTTTCTTTGAATATTGATACTTACTCTTTGTACACTACGATGGCGTGAGAGAAATGTTAGCGAACCCAGATATGACTCCTTTGTAATTTTGTTTCTTTGTTAATTAAATGTGTTTGTTTTCAAAATTTGGAGTCATTAGTTTCTTTCATAACTATATATGTATATATATACATTTGAAAATTTTTATACCATTAAATACGTAAAAAAATAAATGATATAATGATCTTGAAATTAAAGAAAAGTTTTTTTAATTCATAATAGATTTTTATTTTATTAAATATTTCGAGAGAAATATTTAAAAAAAATCCATTTTAAAAAGTGTCTGTTTGTATTTGATAAACATATTTTTATCATAAACTTCAATATAAATTTATTTTTGAAATAGCATAAAATTTATTCCTTTTAATATACCAATATAGCAACCTATTTTAAATGCACAATTTACAAAACTTATAAGATATAATCACTCATTGGAAACCTGTAAATAATGGTTGAGTAATAAAAAACTTTACAGTCAAACTGTGACATGCCTCATTAATAAGTATGCTGTAAAAGCCATATTTAATGTAAAACATATACATGATAATTAATCTGAAGGCTAGTATTGTTTGTCTTCAGCAAGTTTATTGTATTCTGGTACATATGTTGTTAAAGTCAAACTCACACAATCATTCAAATGTTTATTTGTAATTTTCGATTTAGATTTTGTCTTTAAATGTTTCATGATCGAAAATCCAACTAATTTTTACCAAAGATTTAACGAAGGTGAGTAGATTCAAACCAAGGAAAATAGTCTCAGAAAAATTTCTTTGATAAGGGGATTAAAAGATTTTAAACCTTGATATTACTTTGAGTTCTAAACTACATACATGACGAATGTTTAAATATTTGAATTTGAAATGGATGAATTTGCATTAAATTATTTTATAACATTTAGCAAGATACCTCTCCTGACTATAATGCTTATGATATTTTAACATTCAAAATATAAATGAATGGTTATTTTTAAAATACTTTTTGTCCATAGTACCTAATCGGCCTGGTAAGCACATACAAAACGATCGGTTAGCCCACTTGTGCTCGTGAGCACAAGGTTAGGCACTGCTGTTTTAGAGTATTGTTGAAATACTTTCAAGAGTTAAGGACAAACGTAACATAACGTGATCTAACGAAAATTTCACTTCAAGCTATTGAAGGATCGCGAACGAAGAAGATTGTAAATGAAAAGAAATTTGTAAACAGGATAAACCTCTGAAATGGACACTTCCTGGATATTTTTTGGACCATAAACTTGTGACAAAAATAATTTTTTTAAGAATGGAGCTTAGTAGACTTGTGAAAACATCTCGTTGCCTTAATGAAACTACCAGATTATTATAAATACAATTTGCTTAAGCTAATATATTCGTTATTCTACGTATTTATCTTGAATCAAAGGTTTTTTTTTTTTTTTTTTTTTACATTCAGCACATTTTAAAATATTTCCCCCTTTTTTTTGCATCCAAAATCCGTAAATTAAAGAAGTAAATAAAATTAAAGGTTTTAGAAGTAAAATTTTGAAGAATTCCCCTCATTGTCAAAAAAGTGATATTCGATAGACAAATATTCTTATAAATTACATTTTATGAGAACTATGTTTGTAATATAAATAAAATTTGCTATCAAATGATTATTTTTTCTTAAATTTTATTCATGAATGTTAGGGAAGAGGAAGATCGGTATGAAATACAAATCGCATTCCTTATGACATTTTTGATCGAACAGAATGTTTGATGACAAATAAGGCAAGAATTTACAAACAAATGGCATTTGTTCAAGAATTAAAAATAAAATAACTAGAACATGCAATATAATCAATTAGTATTGTTTATATAACATTACTAATTAAAAATATTATTCATTAAGTGTGAAAAATGTTAGAAAGCTGTATTACGAAATACAATTTATTTTTAAATTCATGAAACATCTGCCATTTAAACAATTTACGGTAACAATTTATGTATATAAATATAAATATATATATATATATATATATATATATATATATATATATATATATATATATATATATATATATATATATATATATATATATATATATAAATATATATATGTATATATATATATATATATATATATATATATATATATATATATATATATATATATATATATATATATATATATATATATATATATATATATATGTATATGTATATATATATATATATATATATATATATATATATATATATGTATATATATATATATATATATATATATATATATATATATATATATATATATATATATATATATATATATATATATATATATATAGATAGATAGATAGATAGATAGATAGATAGATAGATAGATAGATAGATAGATAGATAGATAGATAGATAGATAGATTGATATAGATATATATACACATTTATCAATAAAATATTTATCTTAAGAATCTCATATCTCTTCTTTAGTCACAAAATACAGGATGTTGGTAAAAGAATGTCCGAGTTTTAATGGTATATTACAGGAATTTATTTTATACTAAATATAATAAATCATACATGAAATTGAAGGAACTATGAATCATACGTGAACTATCCTAGTTTTTTCTATAAGTGCTCAATGTGTGCGCCTTTAGTGATACGGCACACATCCAAACGAAAATGCAATTCTTCTTATACTGTCTGCAGCAAGTCCGAAGTAAGCAACAGCCTGTGCAATTCTACCTTTCAAGGTTGGTAAATCGTGAGGAAGGGGTGGAACGTAGGCCCAATCTTTTACGAATCCCCAAAGAAAGAAATCACGAAGCTTGATGTCAGGTGAACGAGGTGGCCATGGTAACAGAACTCTGTCGTCTGGACTATGACGCCTAATCCAACGGTCAGGGACTTTGACGTTTAACCAATCTCACACAAAGAGACTCCTATGAGGAGGGGCTCCATGTTGTTGCCAAATAAAGTTTGCAGGCTCACTTTCTACTAATTGGGGAAAGAGCCATTTTTGTAGCATATCCAGATAAGAAACCCCTGTTACTGTAGCTTCCTGGAAAAAAAATGGTCCGCACACTTGTCGTCGTGAAACAGCACAGAAAACGTTTATTTTTGAAGAATCTCTTTCGTGTTGTACAAGTTGATGAGGATTTTCTGAACCCCATATACGAACATTATGAGTATATATCTTCCCACTTGTATGAAATGTCGACCCATCACTGAACACATGATGCAAAAAGTCATTGTGCTGTTCAAGAACTTCACATACAAAACGAAATAGTACTGCACAACTATTGAGGTTTAATTGCTGTACCAACTGTAATCGGTATGGACAAGAGTGTAAATTTGTTTGAAAAATTATCCAGACTGTCGTCTTTGGATCTGCAGTTTACGACTTGCGTTCCGAACAAATTTCTGCGGACTACGACGGTAAGATTCTTCGACACGTTCCACATTCTCTATAGAAACTTTGGGTTTTCCCGGGTATTTACCTTTACAAAGACATCCGGTCGTTTCGAAGTGTCGGGGATGTTACATCGGCGGATATTTCTTTCACATGTTGGATCACATTTAAACTTTAATCAGAACACCAAGTTGAACAGCAATTACCAAATCATTCTTAGCAAATAGTACACTCTAAAAAAAGCACTGTATTTTTACAGCAAAATGTGCTGGCGTCTTGAGCGCCAGTACATTATGCTGTAAATTTTACATTTACAGCATATTCGTAAAGCTTTTACTGCACTTATTACTGTAATTTTACAGCACTTTTTACTGTAATTTCTTACAGCACTTTTTACTGTAATTTCTTACAGGACTTTTTATTGTTATTTTACAGAGCTTTTTATTGTTATTTTTACTGCACATTTCACTATGCATTTTGCTGCATATTCTACAAAACCTATTGCAAAAACTATTTACAGCTATCATCATGTTTTGTAAAGATTACCGTAGAGTATAAATAAATTTTGAATACACAATAGCTAATTTCCTAATTTTGTGTCAACTTTTATTAAGCAATTTTTTATAGAATATACAAGGTACAAAAACATAACTAATGTTATATTGCAGAAGATGTCATTTTTCAGAACATTTTGTGATTTAACTTTCAATACCTGAAGAGATTGCTTAACTATCTTACCTCACAATCGTAACTTTAACAGAGAGTTGAATTTTTTTTATTACGTGTTTTTTTAAGAAAAAATTAAGAAATAACAGTTATATTGAATAAGATACAAAGCTCAGCATAAAAAATTGGTTTTTGATAAATCTGTGCTCTTCTCTACAGATTTAGGATAAAAAGAAACCTTACAAGAAATTCCATTTTAATTAAAACACCTAAGGGGGAATTAGTTAATGATATGGTATTTTAATTATACTGTAAAGACAATAAAAGTTTTCTTTTTGACATTGTTTAAAGTAATTGATTTTTTCCATTATAATAAAAGCAAATAAAGATTCTGAGGAAAAAAAAACAATATAGTTGACAATGCACAAATAATTGTAAGGAATTTTTTATTTACATTTTAATAAATACAGCCATTTAAAAATGGATAAATTATTTAAAAGTGACAAAAACACGTGCTTGGATTCCATCCTTGACATATTTTTTAGATTTCGTTCCCCGCGAAGGATTCAAGTTGAACAAGCACCTAAAAAAATAGAAATCAAACACATGAATAACTAATTTGAAATTTCAAGAGCTGAATATTTCAGAGGAAAAGTTGTTTAATATAGTTCAATAAAATTTTTAGAACTTTTCATTATTTTATATAATTAATTGAATTTTCCTAAAATATACTTCTTTTAATTGTTGACAAGTGGTTGTTACATTCATGCAATCACAATCATTTTGATGATAAAAATCATTTGAAGGGATTTTAGCAATTTCATGATAAGAGTTTTTCGTAATGAAGGTCACACTTCTTATGAAGATGATAAAAACTTTACTTCAATTAAATCATTCTAACTGATGTTTTCTATCTCAAAAAACTAATTTGTAATTGATTTAATTAAAAGAGAATATAGAATTAGATTTTAAGGATTCATTTATGTAATCGAAAATTATATCCTTTGAGAAGCAAATCATAACATTTCCAAAGAGAACTGTGAATTACTAATTTTTAGAAATAAAGTGCGAGACATGAACTTTATGCCCACATTTTAAAAATAACTTACAAAAGCCGATTTTAAGTTAAAAAAATTAATTTTGTAAAGAATATGGGAACATTTCTTTTACATACAAATATAAATAATTTAAAAATATTTCCAACAAAAATAGAGAAATTAAAATGCTACAATGTGTCAAAGTAACAATAATTTATGAAATAACATTTTATAAAACATTTGCTTAAAACTGAATTTCGTTAACTCGTAAATAGTTACCTCAAAAGTGAAATCAAAGTTGTCTTAGAGTGAGATCAAAGTTGTATTTCCCTCTAAGAAAACTTTAATTTCAATAAAATTACATGAAATAGTGCAAAATTAGGAAATATAAAAAAATTTGCTGTTCGTTAAGTCTGCATATTTATGGCATTATATACGTACTTAGAGATAAATAAAGGAAAATACAATTGAAGTTACATCAAAAAAGATATATTTAACTTAAACAATTTATTTAGATTTTGCAGAATTTTATATATTCATATGATTTATTTCAAATAGAATGTTAGCAGGGTAAACATTATTTGAAGAGGTCAATAAATGTAAAAACAAATTATTGCTTTTCAGTTAAAACATTTCAAACCTTATGAAATATATAAATAATACATACCACAAATTGATACACATGGTGTGCGAGGT
Source organism: Latrodectus hesperus (assembly GCA_037975125.1). Lineage (NCBI taxonomy): Eukaryota > Metazoa > Arthropoda > Arachnida > Araneae > Theridiidae > Latrodectus > Latrodectus hesperus. Next base: position 25,457 of record JAJQOW010000918.1, read on the forward strand.
AAGCCTATAATATCTACTGCATCCTGAGAAGATGTGGAAATCTAAAACCAATAAAAGATTTCCTGATTAATTTTTATGTTCATTTCTAAATTTCTTATTTATAATTTACTTAGCAGTAATTTTTTAAATAAAGTTTTGAAGACTTTACTACAACAATTCTAAATATTTTTCAAGTCTTCTCCAAAATATGCAGATAGAAGAACAATACACGCTTCAACATCCTTTTTTCCATCCAATTCCTTATTGGTTGAAGATTGAATTTTACAACCTCCAGGAGGAGAAGTTTTTAAGAAATTAACAATTATTTTAATTTGTTTGCTGATGCAAACTTAGGTCTTTCATTTAAATCTACAAACAGTTAAACAATTAAAATGGTCCAAAATGCTTTGCTTTAAAAATAAGCAAGGTCATCTTTCTTTTAATGTAAAAATGCAAACAGGCGTGTTAATATCTTTTCTTTGAAATGCCAAAGTCTCATATATTAGTTTTACAACCTCTTCAATCATAACATCAAAAAACATACTGCATTTTGGCTTCTTGTCGAACATCACAATGAAGGAAAAACTGAAAACTTTTAAAAATACACGTTATTTCAAAAACTCACTCAATACCTATTCCAGCTTTCAAATATGGCAGAAATTGATATGAAGAAGTTTTACTCTGAATAGTCTTACTACTAAAAGTTATTTGTGATTATTCTATTTTTAAAACTTTATTTACAAATCACACACTTTCTTCATATATATAAATTCTTATTTTCTCAAAATATAGATATATTTAAAAAATTTTGAAAAAGTGTGACTGTATTGGAAGGTAGTATTTAATGTGCACAATAGTATTAGAAAAATCTTGAGTATGATATATTTTAAATATGTTAGGCAAGAACAAATTACAAAGTTTTCACTCATGTATTTGTTTCTTAATTATAATTTTAAATTAGCTTTTCTTTTTATGAATTTCAGATTCCTTCACTAACATGTAAATAAATCATAAATAGTACTACAAATTTTGAAATTTTTTTAATAAGATAAAGTAAAATTTGCAGTAATAATGTAATTTTTTTACAAAAAAATATTTTGCCTGAAATTTTCTTTTATAAATATCAAACAACCAACAACATTTCCTAAACAGACTTTTAGTTAATGTCCTAATTAGTAATATAAATTTAAGAAATGAATCATGATAATAAAATAATAAACATTACATTTTCTAAATAAATGACCATATTTCGAATAGTATTTTCTAATATGTATTTAAGAAAGGAATATTTCTTGTATATTTGTTATAAAATATTGATTTTAAAAAATAGATATTTTAAAAAAGTATTACATTTTACATTGAAATGCATTTTTAACATTTCATGCAAATTCTAAACACATAAGACCATTTATTTTAATAAATACCATTATTTGTAACATTATTTTATTGAAAGAATTTACAAATATTTATGCCTAAAAAATAATTTGAATGCATATTACAAAATGGAATTGAATTAATGATCATAATTAGAATGCAATTTAACGATGTGTATTAAAAAATGAACATTTTTAATAAAATTATAATCAAAAATATTATTTAGAAAATATTAAAAAGTTATGTTATATTTAGTTAATATACAATAAATTATATCATTTTACAATGGAAGAAAAATCAGGAATTTTCAACAACGAAATAAAATAGAAATTCCGTTAATATATTTAATAATATATATCTAAAAATATAGCAATAGATGATTATTCAATTTTAATTTCGAAAGAAATATAGCTAAGCAATTGTTATAACAATGGAAGCACTTAAATACAACTCTAATTTCGACAAAAATTTGATAGTTAAAATATTAATCAATTATGTTACTAAACTACTATAAAATATTTTCAATGTTATTAAAAAGTAAGTAAAAAATATTGACACTGAATTAATACAAGTGAATATGATCATTTGTAAATTCTGCTTAGAATTTTTTGAAATGTTTAGTCAAATTTATAAGAATTTATATGCATCAAAGTTAGCTAACAACTTCCTAATAAACAATATGAAAAGTATACGTTACCTTATATTTGGTGATTAAATTTCAATACAAATTCAATTAAAGGAACAACTATTCTCAAAATATCACCAACTTCACTAAACGATGACAAGAGCAAATAATAGGCGAAATTAATTTTATTCATTTGTCACTGGAACAAAAGAAACTTTTATCCCGCCAATGCAATGCGCATGCCCAATATCAAACGATTTTCTGATGCTAAATTTTACAGTAAAATTAACTTTAATCATTAGTTTCCTATAACAGCTTTTTAAATAACAGTAATTTTACTGTATTTCTTCCGTTTTTTTTTTTTTTTTTTACAGAATAGAACACAAAACGCTTTACACTCAGAAGTCGCCATTTTGAATAGAAGACGCTGCAACTGTGAAAATGATGTAGTGGTACACGCGCATGCGCTTATCTGAAAGTGTTGGAGTTATTCTTTATTCGTCACCTTCAACCACAACTGTCGAACGATTACAGCTGATACTATTACAATTTGAAACTCGGACATTCTTTTACGGACACAATGTATTTATGTACTCTATTTAATTTTACAAAAAAGGATAGATTTATTTTTTAATAATTCTGTGTACTTACATGAGGTAAGTAAATGCAAAGTTATTAAAAAAAAAGTTAGATTATTGTTTCATTAGTCATTCTATAATTTAATAACTTTAAACGAGGTGCACTATATGAATGTAAAACTCTTTCTAATAAAGTGGGAAATAAAAACCAGCTTAAATTTTCTGAAAATCTAGACGTTAATTATTCACATGAACATTCGTAACTTATTGACTATTAGAACTTATTTAATCTTTACTTTCAAATTTCGTCTATTTGCATGGCAATTTTATATGATTTGTACGGTTTCTATTACATAGTTATTTTCCAAGTTATATATTTCAACTTATGTTTCGCATTAGATAATCGAAGAAAGTAGCAGAGAAAGTCGACTGAAAAAAACAGTGATATCACACAACTACTTAATTCACATGAATTTACTTTTGGTGGATAAGACATATTATGTATAAGAATCACTTCCGTCAAGGTTAAGTTTTGTTTTTGACTCTGAAAAGGACTTTTCATGTAAAACTTATTACAGTGTATTTTTATGTACATTAGCTCTGCTGAAGCAAATAGAAAAACAGACTCAGGTTTCTGACGTTTCATGGTATAGGATTCCGATGGTCCCTAAGCCTAAATGCAACCTGTGGCGAAGACTTCTTTATGGTCCCCTATCTGTTTTAATATAATTCAGTAATGAACAGAACTTTATGGAAGTATTTAAATTTTTCGTTTCATTATAGATTTATAACAAGGAAAGTGCCTAGAATCCAAAAACTTCTTATAGCATATCGCATTTTAGGATATATAAAATATCAACTTTTGATTGGTCAAATTTGTCCATTGTAATTGCAAAAATTTTAAAAATTGCTGCTATGAAAGCCATGGAATTACGAAATTTAGATTTTCTTTATTAATCTATCGAATGAAAATACGATGGATTAATAGAGAAGCTGACAGATATTACACTGTTCTGATATTTTTTTTAATAAAAATTTTAAAAGTAAGGTGAAATAAACTTTCTGTTCGATTTGGGATCCCCCTCTGATGTGGAAGACCGGGGCAACTGCCCGTATGCCCCTGTCATAGTCAGGCGCTGCCGATGGTTCTTATTAACAGCTATACTTCTTTTCCCATGACATCCCTAAATAAGAAATGGTACCCTTTTGATTCTATAATTAAATCCAATTCTTCATTTGCATAAAAATATCCTAAGCATTTATCACATAGAAACAACTCGATTATCAATTATTTGATTTCTTATGAGTCCATTGATATTTTTATTCCAACAATAATGAGCAGTTTACATATTTTTTCCATATAAAACTTTAATTTAATTTTTTCGGTTATACTTGGTAAATGAATTGATTAGTTATTGCCATAAACACTGACATATAAAATATTAAATATTTAAAAGAAAATTTTTAATACTATCCAATGCAACTGGAAATTTAATTTCTTTAACATTTGACATATTTTTTCACATTTAATCAGTCTTTGTGGATCTCTTATTACTAGATGAATAATAAATAAAATAGAACACTTAAAGCTGTCACTACCATTCTTTTTTCCATTCATAACGGCTTTTTCAATTCACTCTCTTCAAGTAAATCAATATGAGTTGGGTAACAAAGACGATCATATCTATTGATTCTACGCTCAAAATATTTGATTTCTAAAAGTCTCCATCTTTGCCTTTAGCAACAAAATGACCTGATTCTTTAATTTACTTAATCGTTAAAATCATTCAAATCGGATAATTCTGAAATGACTTTGTTGGCTGTTTAAAATAAAAGTTATTTAAATTCATTTCCATATCAAATATAAATGTAATATAATTGAAGATTTACTTTGCAATAAAATGTGTGAGTATATTTAGTATAATTTCATTTATAAAATATATTTTCACAATACTACTAATAAACCAAAATCAATATTGCAGGATGTTTAAAGTACGAAATACAATTGATTCTTTTTAAAATATTAAAACTTAAAATATTTGCTTATGGAGAGTGAAATTTTAAATTCTTTTATGTGAATGTAAAAAATATTATATTAAAACAAGTCACTAGACACTTAGGAAATTAAACTGTCGTGTTTCGTGAATGGTCAACGTAAACCATTTTCAAGAATGTGTTAAAACGTATCCTTTATAAATGGTGATACACAAATTCAGACTTAAAAATATACGAGAGTATTTAAAAAATCTTTAAATTTAAAATTATTTAAAAAAATACTTCAGAAATAATTCAATCTGTAATTCATGAATGAAATAATAATTTTGTTAAAACAGTGAATCCAAAGTCTTTAGATTAATATGATTATTGAATAAAATATTCAAGATATATACACTTTAAAAAAATCTGATTTAGTACAAAATGTAATAGAGGAAACTCAAAGAAAAGTTATAAAAAACTTAGTGACAAATTTATTTAGCAAGCCAAAAATATCTAGAACTAGAATACAACAATGTGAAATTTGTAAAAATTATCATAAATCAAAACTAGGTAAATTGAGTATTTCAACTGAAACGAAACCAACTAGAGAATAGAACTCGAATTCTGAAAGTGTGTTCTTGCTTTTTATGTTTTCATCACCCCCTCTCGACAAACGAAACTAGGTAAATTGAGTAATTCAAATGAAACGAAACGAATTAGATACAGAACTCAAATTTTGAAAGTGTATTCCCACTTTCTATGTTCTCGCATAGAGAGGGAAGAAGAGTTCCCTCCACTTTCTGTCTATTTATGTACCAGAAAGATAGAAGATAAACTCGACATCACAGTTTTTACCCATAAAATCTGGTGTGCCAAACATTGTCACTTTACTAGTCAAGAATGATTCAAGTTCCTGGAGTTATATAGAAAAGAAATAAATAAATTATTGAAAAGGTATCATATCTGAAAAATAAAAAAAGGAAGAGAAAACTATATATCAGAAACATAAGTTCACAAAATAGAGATTTTTTTAATTTTATTTTAAATTCTCTATTTGTGAACTTAATTACTTAAATTTCTTAACTGTAAATTTAAGTTTAAATAAAGGGATTTCCTGTTATGATTTTAACTAGACCTTATATCTAATTAAAATCATAACAGGAAATCCCTTAATTTAACACGTACACGACCCCTTGTTGTTAATAATAAAACCAATCCCGCAAGCTTTAGCGGGTAGTAATTTCCAACGTGTATATAGCTTTTGGGGTACAGCAACGAGTTAGAAAAGTAATTTCATTTACTTAAAATTACAAAACGCTGTTTTACGACGCAGAATGAAGTGTCAAGCACAGACCGGTTAAAAAAAATTTGAATAAGGTGTGAACTTTCCATGTAGTTACGAAGCTGTGTAAAATATTGCAATCATGACACTTTCAACAGCGTTCCAATGCATTTCCTATAGGTGGCTTATAGGAAAAGACAGAAACGCAAACTCTGTAAGGAACAAAAGTAGTTCCCTTTTCAAAAACTAATAAAAAAAAGTACAAGTTTGTTACTTTCTAAAAACAAATACTTTGTGAGAAAAAAGAAAGAAAGTTGATCGAATGCCGTAAAAATTTTTTCTCATTTTCTTTGTGCTAACATAAAAAGAATAATTTTTAAAAAGAAGGTAAGGACTAACCTTATCTTTTTTTGAAGTGAGATGAGCTCTGGAATGGAATGCTTGATTGCTTAAATTATAAGAACACATAGGTAATTTTTCAATGAATTTAAATCAGATTTAACTATGTTCTAATTTAATAATCAAGGACACCCAATAAGAGAATCGAACTTATAATCTCCAACACCTCACATAAAAGCAGTGGTGAAAGTCGTAATCTCTATCTTGACAATCAAGACATTTTGTTGTTGCTTAGTGCATTTCTACTTCCCCCTTTTCTGCCTTTCAGGGTGAAATTCGGTTTTATGATATATGGTAATTATTGCTCGTCTTAATAGATAGTATTAACTTCCTTAATTTGTAGCAACAATTAAGAATCACCCTGAATATGTATTAATTACTTTGTATTGAATATAAAATAGCACATAGCTTAAGAAATGCACTTTAGAGTAATAATATATTATTATTGCAGTGCCGCTTAATGTTTAATAGTAAATAGAACAAGCTTAATGTTTAATAGTAAATACAGGATCCAGAACAGTGTGAAATCTCATGCAGTATCATATAACTGTAATTGAGATAAATGAGGATCAAAAGCAAATGACAAATAATTTATTAAATGCAATGGCATTACATATTTTCATATCATATACACATAATTTTTACAGTTGTTAATTATTTCAGTTTAACAATTTGTCTTAGAGATATTCATTAAAATATAAATTTTATGTTTAAATATATGATATTTTGATTATTTCAGATACAAATTTAAAAATAGCACTTTTGTCGCCTACTTCAGAAAAAAATAATTCGATAACTTGAATTCAAATGTTTATATATAATTATTTATGCTTTGAAAACAAAACTTTATTTGCACAAAATACGGCACGGAGGGCGTATAATCCGGCATGCCAAATTCTAAACATTTTGAAGATGAAGAAATGTTGCCAAGTTGAAATATTGTGACGTCTCGTGTTGACTTAAATAGTAGGGTTGTCAAAAAAGAATTTTCTACATTATTCTTACTGGTCTCCATCCCTTAGACGTAATAAAAACAAGATTGCCAGATGAAAAAGAATATCCGCCAATAATCACCCAACTCAGAATTTTGCGAGCTGGATTATACAGCATCTGTGCCCAAAATACATTATAAAATAATACCGATTACAAAAAGTCTTGGAATATATCCGGCCATCCATTTCTGCCATTCAAGTGAAGGGGTCGACACCTGAACTGGAAATTTTTTTCTATACTTTGTGCAATACTGGAGGATGGCATTTTTTCTTATTTAATTTGTAAAGCGCATATCATATCCCAGCCTGAAAATATTCCGATGAGTCAGAAATAGAACCCGCTATTTCTAAATGACCCCATCTTCACAAAATATGTGTGGATCCATGATAACAATTCTTACAATAAAACTAAACTATTTTATTCTTATAACAACATAACATGCCATTTCTTATGGAATAAATATTTATATATAAGATATACGTATTTTGAAGCATTCAATATTCTAATAATTAATAAATATTATATAAAATAATAATGAAAAAATTGATTAAAAAATTTGATATTAATAAGTTTAAACGTAATGATAAATGTCTTATAGCAAGATAAAAAAATTATTTTTTGTTTATTGCTATTTTTTCTATTAATATTTGTCTCATATCCTATGGTTATAAAACATTTAATACATAAATTCGTGTTATTTTATTTTATGTGAAATATTTAAGTATGCGGAAAAAAAATTATTTTGCTGGCCATAAGCTTATCTCAGGTTAAATCTATTTATTATAAGAAAATTAGAAAACAAAAAAGTGTTTGTATAAAAATATGTTCCATTTGTTTCATATTTATGACAGTTTATTCAAATAAATATATTGCTTATAAATTTTTCATTCAAAATAACTTTTTAAACAAACATTTAAAAATTTTAATGTTGCCGTAAGCAAGGCATTAGTCTTAAGATTTTAATGAGATTTTCTTACAAACGTTGGAATTTCTGATTTAGAATTATAATTTTTTTTCTTATATATTTTTTCATAATGCCTGGTGTACATAGTGTTAACAGATAATTTTGAGAAAAATTAAAGAAATTAATTTGATACTCTAATTTTTCAACCTCATAACCATCCGTTGGAAACCCAGGAATTGTGAATAGAATTTTCTAGCTGCAATTAACGCAGGGTACACAATCATTATTTAATTTTTTGACGAACCTTGGATTATTAAAATTCTGGAATTGTAGAATGGTGGGTCGGAGATGAAGATGAGGCCTAAAGAAGGTTAATCTGATGGTTTTATTTTGTCTCGTAGAAAGATTATTCGAGGATAACAATATAACACTCAGAAATCAAAAGGGTATGGTTCATGGATTTTTCAGTCCGAATAAAAATCGTTTGAAGTTTTGTTCATTACCAATAAAATTACATTCTCAAAAATTACATTGGTCGTTTGGGGACAATTTATTAATGAGACGATATTAGATTATATGGAACTTTCAGCTCAAATAATAGGGGAAGGGTAAAGTGGTAGAAATAAATGATTCAAAATTTGGCAAACGCCTAAAGGGCAAAGTATTGATGTCCAGTGGGTGTTTGGAGGGGTTGAGAGTGTTTTCGGCAAGGTGTTTTTAGTTATTGTACACAACACAGGTGTCATGTATGCCAGGTAGACTGAGTGACGATACAATTCTTTTTTACATACATGCAAAGAACATTTATTAGCATTAAGATACACAGGCACGAACGAGCATAACAACCACTACACCGAACATGTACAATACGAAACTACGGAACCCTAAAATGTAAACAAAGCACGCTCGCGTCATACAGCTTGAAAGGTTCTCTAATCTGGCTGTTGCCAGATACATAACAGTTCCTCCCCGACAAAATATAGAGTCACAGGTCGAGTCTCTTTGGAGGTCTCCTGCTTCGGTTTGAGCGTCGGAGTGGCACATCAGTTTTCAGCTTTCCGGAAGCGTCATGTACAGGCTTAGGTGGTATATCATCACTTGGAGTGGCAGGTACAGGTAAATCTTTAGTTTAAGCGACAACTTCAGGTACAGGTGCAGGCGGTTCAGATTCAGCAACATCATCGGATACTGGCTCATCTGGAAAATTAAATTCTTTATCGTAAATTGGAATTTCAGTAGCAGCTTGGGATAGTTCAATCGACTTCCCACATTTCCTTATTTGATCTAAGTGTCTCTTCCAAATTTCATTTCCAACTTGTATGCTATAACTCAAAGTTCAATCTCGGTTTATAATTGTTCCAATTTTCCATTTGTTAGGTCCGGAATTTCTTACGGCTACTTTATCCCCTTCCTGAAACTCACGCAAGATAGATTCTGTGTCAAGTCTCGAACTCTGTTTCTGAACAACTTTGTCTCTCAAATTTGGTTTAAAAAGATCAAGTCTAGTGCGAATACATCTCTTCAAAAACAAGGCACTCGGAGTTTCTCCCGTGAGAGAATCTGGAGTTATTCTATACTGTAATAAAAATCTTTGTAATTTCACATTTAGATCTCCAGAATCACCTCTACTCGATTTCAACGAAGCTTTGAATAATTGCACTATTCTTTCTGCCTGTCTGTTCGTAGCAGGATGGTACGGTGCTGAAGTTATATGTTTAATATTATTCAGTTTCAAAAAATGTCGAAATTCGTTACTAGTAAAACTTGCGCTGTTATCACTAACCAAGGTTAAGGGAATTCCACAATGAGCAAAAAGAATGCGAAGATGATGAATTGTAAAGCTAGCTGTAATATATTTCATCGGAATGACTTCTATCCACTTCGAATATGCATCAGAGACTACAAAAACATTTTCCCCATAAAAGGACCAGCGTAGTCAACGTGTATCCTTTGCCAAGGTTCATTTGGCCATTCCCACGGATGTCGGTTTATCCTTGCTGGTTTGTTCCTCGTTGCGATACAAGCTGAACAGTTCTGAACAAAATTGGCTATACTGGCATCAATACCTTGCCAATAGCAGTAGCTTCTAGCTATGGTCTTCATTTTGACAATTCCAGGATATCCAACATGAAGTTCTTCCAAAACTTGATTCTGGTACTTTTCAGGAATGCATACTCCATGATCATACATTATGCAACCATTTTGCAATGAAAATTCAAATTCTTTACATTTCCAAGGCACAGATAATTCAGTTCCAGATTTTAAACTTTCATACAGTTCGAACAATTACCTATGAGTTTTAGTAGCTCTAGCTATGTCATTTGCTGTAACAGGCATTAATTCAACTTGCGAAATATTTGTCACGTCTTCTTCAGTCAAATACTCACAGTCCTTGTCAACCGCTAGTGGTAACCGTGAAAGTGCATCGGCATTGCCATGATTCTTAGTTTTTCGATATTTGATTGTATAGCTGAATTCTTGCAGAAAAAGTGCATAATGAACCATTCGTGTTGCTGATAGACATGGTAAACTACGATTATGTGCGAAAATTGATACTAGGGATTTATGATCTGTTACGAGATCAAAATGTCGACCAAATAAATATTGATAAAATCTCTTTACTCTCCATACGATACTCAATGCTTCCTTGTCTATCTGCGAATAATTGCGTTCCGTTTTAGTCAATGACCTTGATGCAAACATTGCTGATTTTTATGAACCATCTGGCATAATGTGACTTAAAACTGCTCCTATTCCAACTTGTGATGCATCAGTTTGTAATACAAAAGGTAACTTAGGATCATAATGGCATAAAATGTCGGTCTGAAGCAATTTCTTGTTTCAATGCCTTGAAAGCTTTTTCACATTCTGCAGTTCACAAAAATTTAGTACCTTTCTGCAGTAAATTATTGAAAGGAGAGACACGAGTAAATAAGTTGGGAATAAATTTTCCGTAGTAATTGACTAAACCCAAAACACTCTTCAAATCAGATACAGTTTTTGGAACTGGTACCTTCGTAATTGCATCGATTTTTTCTTGTGTTTTGTGGAGGCCGAATTTATCAATTGTATGACCACAATAATTCACAGATTTCTTATAAAATTCACTTTTCCGCTTATTTACTCTGAGACCATATTCTTCTAGTCTCTGTAGTACTAATTCTAACCTTTCAAAATGCTCTTGATCATTTCTCCCCGTTACGGTAATATCGTCTAAAAATACGTGTACCCCCGCGATGCCTGATAAAACTTGTTCAATGGCTCTCTGCCACACTGCCAGAGCTAAGGCTATACCATAATTCATTCTCTTGTAACGGAACAGACCCTTGTGAGTATTGATCGTCAATAGATGTCGGTCCTGCTCATCAACTAACATTTGAAAGTATGCCTCAGATAAGTCGATTTTAGTAAAGAACTCCCCTCCTGACAGTTCAGCAAAAATGTCCTCGATACGGGGTAAAGGATACTGCTTAATTTTTAGTCCCGGATTGATAGTCACCTCATAATCACCACAGATTCGTAGGTTCCCATTCTGCTTGATAACAGGAACAATTGGTGTAGCCCAATCACTATAGCTCACCGGCTCAATGATGTCTTCTGCAACTAACCTATTAAGTTCAGTTTCTATTCTTTCTTTTAAAGCAAATGGTACTGGTCGAGGTTTAAAAAATACCGGTTTGTAATTAGGTTTCATTTGAAGACGGAAACAAAACTTTTCCAGTATTCCGATACCCGAAGAAAAAATTTTCTCATACTTTTGAAGCAAGATATTTTATTTATTTCTTCGAGAATTACAATTTTCAACCCGAACTGCTTTAATTGAGCTCCAGTCTAATTGGAAATTTCTCAACCATTCACGACCAAAAATTGCGTTTACTTTTGCATGTACCAAATAAATAGTTTCTGTATTAATTTGATTTTTGTATTGAATTTGCACCACTGCTTGGCCAGCTGATGTTATCATAGAATTATCGAAATTCCTAAGCAATAATTTGGTAGGCTTAATGGCTACATCCGGATAAAGTTACTTAAATTCATTCACATTCATACAACTAATAGCAGCTCCAGAATCGAATTCAAATAAACATTTATTCCCTTCAACAAAAATTTCTAATAAAATCTTATCCCTTGCATGTCGTGGTGATTTAACGCTATTAACATGTACAGTTTCAGAACAAGATTCTATTTGTTTAACTGTTTCGTTACGTTTTGAGCGGCAGACTTTTGCCAAATGCTCGTTCTTTAAGCAATTCCTACACTGAGCGCTCTTGTGCTTACATTGGTGAGCTAAATGTTGAGTACTATCACATCTGTATCATTTCCGAGATTTATCAAACATTTTTGTAGGTTCAGATTTCTTAAATTTAGAAACATCTTTTTTGATAGTTTTATCTTGTGAACTATGTAATATTTTTATCGATACCATTTGATTCTGAATTTCACACAAATCTCTCTGAGCAGATTCCATTGCGAATGCAATGCTCTTAGCTTTTTCATATGTTAACTTATCCTCTGCTAACAGCTTTTTCTGTATATTTTCGTTTTTGAGACCCATCACCAATTTATCACGAAGCATCGTACTTAAATTGTTCCCAAAGTTACAGTGTGTCGACAGTTTTTGTAATTCGGCACAATAGTTTGCAATGGTCCTTCAAATTGCTTTCTCTTGTAGAAACGAAACCGTTCTGTCATCTCTAGTGGTTTAGGATTCAAATGTTCCGAAAGTAATTTTACGATATCTTGATAAGTCAATTCAGTATGAATGTTCGGAGTGGCCAGATTCTTTAACAATTTATACATTGTTGCTCCCATAAGGCTTAAAATAGCAGGGACTTTCATTTTATCTTCGATCCCATTAACAACGTAAGATTCTAATCGTTCCACATAACTAGACCAGTCTTCAACAGACGCATCATAAGATTCAAAATTAATGTTCGAAGATCCCATTCTCGTCGCCAACTCTTTTGTCACGTATGCCAGGTAGACCGAGAGACGATACAATTCGTTTTTACATACACGCAAAGAACATTTATAAGCATTAAGATACACAGGCACGAACGAGCATAACAACAACTACACCGAACATGTACAATACGAAACTACGGAACCCAAAAAGGTAAACAAAGCACGCGCGCGTCATACAGCTTGAAAGGTTCTCTAATCTGGCTGTTGCAAGATACATAACAAAAGGAAACTTTATTGGAGATTATTAAGGAGTGGATTCTGCCAAGCACTTCCGTGTGTTCCTTCTGTTGAAAGAGATCGTCGTACTCAGGAGAGATTCGACCATTTAAATGTCAATCTTAAGATGACATCTGTTGATCCTAAAACTGAATGTCACACGAATACAAGTGAAATTACGTGGAGGCATGTAAAAGCGTCGTTACTTACACACAATTGTGGGACAGACTTTAAACTGTAACTTAAGTTACACATGTTTTATAAAGCATATAGCGGCAAATGTGTTGGTTGTTTTAATAAATTTATTGAATCCTTTATGGAAATAATTGGGAAGAATATAGAATTAATAAAATAAGAAGTATTAAATCCTAGTTGCTTCAGTCATTGGAGAAAAATGTTTTTTGCAATTTCTCATTTGATAATATGAAAGCCGTTACAGAATCTTCTATGATTGACTAAAATAAGCATTTTCTGAAAATAAACGAAAAATAGAATTTTAACAAAGAAAAGAAGGATTTATCGTGACAAGTCTAATTTGCAGTCAGAGTTGTATAATAATGCAACTGTGGATTAGAGATGGAGTGGTAAATTATGTAACAAAAGTAGTAAAATCCTCAGTTCTCGGTTTCGATCTGTTGGAATTGCTTGCATTTGTTTTCTTACTTTACATGATTAATTACGGAAAAATGTACATTTCATTGGAGTTGAGGACTCAGTTTGTTGCTTCTGTGCCACCATGGATGTAAGATAATTCTGTGATTGCTAAATTTAATTATTTTTATGCTTCATCAACACTTTATTCGGCTGATCATGAATTAAAAGCAGAGATGCCAAAGTCTGGCGTAGAATAAAAAAAACGTTTTTGAGCTATCTCCACCTAAATAGTAGATTTTATCTTGAGCGATCTAACTAGCGAAAAGTATAAAACAAATACTTTTGTAAATACCCATTGCAAAAGTTATTTTTTGCTTATGAGATGTATACTTTATAAATATTATTAAGAAAAACATTTTATGATCACTTTCATTAGCTACATGCATTGTATTACATTAATTGTAATGTAAATCAATTAATTATTATCGTTGACTTATTCAATCCTACCTAACCGCAGTATAGACCAGGTCCACGAGAAAAAATATCTTCAAATAAAACCATAAACCGGGTGAGGATTAAAAAATATGCCCTTCCTGTTAAGATCCGCATAGTTTATCAAGGTATCTGGTGAGGCCTACACAGATCGAACATGTCACATAAACATTTTTCCCTTATCAAAAGAGCCATCAGTTAATGCAAATTACTAATGTTTCAGATAAAAATTCGCAGTGTAATTCATTCGTTTCTAATTTTAATCTGATTTAATGTTTTTAAATATTATATACATTTTAAACATTTCATGTTTTCAATAGGATTACAAGTTACTTCTAATTTATAAATGCATGACCTAAATTTTGCTACATTTTCCGTAAGTGTCTCAAATTAACTTTAACAAGTTTAAGTTTTTTTGTTAAATAGTATGCATGCCTAATAACATTGCTTAGAAATCTCTTTGAAACTGGTAAAAGTACATTATTAGATGGTTTTAGGTACCAAAGGATGCACAATATATTAGTAAAACTTTACATAAATATATCATATATTATATATATATATATAATATATATATATAGTATATCATACAGAAAATATATATATATATATATATATATATACTCTATATATATAGGTGATATATATATATATATATATATATATATATATATATATATATATATATATATATATATATATATATATATATATATATATATATATATATATATATATATATATATATATATATATATATATATATATATATATATATATATATATATATATATATATATATATATATATATATATATATATATATATATATATACATAAATTTTATAACTGTACTTTAAAAATATATAATTTTCTAATTGATGCAATAGCTTAAATTGCTCCCTTTGGTAAATAAATATACTTTTACTTTTTATTTGAAAAAGAAATGTTAGTACTAAAATGATGATATCTCATTTCATTTAAGATAAAGTCAATATATATTTCAATAATATGATAATTTTTGACATGATCAAAGTGTTGACATCTCGTTACTTAGCAACACTTAAGAATTTCACGTTCTTTTATCATATTCTTCTATTTAATAAGGTTTTTAGTAGGTAACAAGTTACTGTGGAAGTATTTTAACTTTAAAGAGCATTATACAATTTTTCTTATTTTATAAAAAAATTTAATGAACATTTAAGGCATGAGGAATAACATCAATAAAGTTACAGACCAATTTGCTTTTCTAAAACTATGCCTGTCTTGCATTGGAATATTAGAATGCGAGAACAAGATCATAAGAATATGTTCACTTTTAATAACATTTTTATATCATATTTTTGTGGCAGAATTGTGGTTCGCATGGATTTATTCGTCATATTTCTTTAAAACGGATATCAGGCGGATTGGATTTTATTGCCTCTCCTATGTACTTCAAATCATTGCTTGGCATTATTTACGCATTGAAAGTAAAAATATTATATCCATTTTGGAAAGAATTTCCGAGGTGCGCCGAAAATATGATAATTGCATCCCTCAAAAATACAATTTGAATTTTATAATTACTATTGTATTAATTTACCCATTTGCTTATGTCGCAACAATAATGCTAATAAGTAACGAAAAGTATGAAAACGAGTTTCTTGAACTCGTGCTGTATGGTTATTCATTAAGCGATACGTTCGTTAGAAAATCGTATATAGCTATAAAATTGTTAACAACTCTTGGCATAATATTGTTAATTTCTTCTCTCGAGACGCTGTTGTTTTTAATATGTTGTGTTTATACTTCAACATCATTAATGAGGTTGGAGCAAGATATGAAGACTTTGTCAGACGCTCATTGCTTTCGTACTCGCTGGAATGAGTACACTGACAGGTACATTGCGATCATCAACAACTCAAGAGATCTGCAACGAGCATTTTCTCGTTCTTCATATTATCTGTGCTCATCTCGTATTCTATTTGTTTTTTCTATATTTTACACATTTCTGAATGTGGTTGAATTAAATCTGGATAACGCCCCAACGATTTACGATTGTCTCTCATATTTAGTATATAATTTAGTCTCTTTGTATGCAGTATTTGAATGTGCCGGTGGAATTCCTATTGCGATTCTCAACGTCAAAGGTGCATATCACGAAATTTACATATCTTACAAGTCCACTTACAACCGTTTGTCAAGCTACTTAAAGAAATCAGCCATGAAAGATATGATCGACATTCCTGAAGTTGTATTAAATGGTAACAACATTCTGTTCTATACAAAATCAAACTTTTTCTCACTTATGGGTACGATTATCACGTTTGCACTTATTGTAGCTACAATTGATCGTCAAAATCAAAAATGTCCTTGAAAAATTGCCTTATAACGACGGTCGCTGAAATTGCGAAGCTTTTGAGTTACCATGCTATTTTTAAATTTTTGTTGTGACAAAAAAAAACTACCCATTTTTTTAAAAAGGCTTGAATATAATTATCGTCTGTAAACCTCTTCCAGGAACATGGAAAAAATTTTAATACTAGAAAAGGAAATAAATACACATGTTTGACACTGAATATTACCATGACTTTGGGATAATCATGAATGAAAACTGGATATTTTTTAGGAATAAAAAACTCAGTGTTTTCATAGCTAAGAAAGCTATTTCATAAATTATTTTGAAAATACCCTAAGTAAAAATTTCACTGCTGTGTTATCTTCTTCATTACAACAGTAAAGAACTGTGTAGCGCCAATATTAATAAAAAGTTAGCTAGCTGATAAACTTTGTAACAATTGAAACACTATTTTAGATATTGGAAACCTATATAAATTTCACATTTTATATCTGTATAATTTCCATGTATTCGTTGTTGTAGTGCCGTTGTACCCAACCTTTGACCTATTGTGGACACACTTTGAACTCAAAAACTGAAAGCGAACCATGTACAAGATGCTGTTTGTTTAGTAATACATGGGACTGATTTTCATTTAATTTTCTTTTGGTGCATTATATACATACTTTTGAAAATTTTTATACCTTTAAATACATAAAAAATGCTAGATTAAATTTTTTAGAAACTAAAGATGATTATTTTTTTCATTTAAAATAAAGTAACAATTATTCCATAGTATATTTTTATTTTATAAATGTTTTTTGAAATAAATATAAAATAAATCCTTTTTAAAAAGAATTTGTTAAGCATATTTTTATCACAAATTCCAATATAAATACATTATTATTGAAATAGTGTAAATTTTATTCCTTTTATTTTACCTATATAAAAGCCTATTTTAAATCTACAAATTACAAAACTTATAAAATATAATTAATTAGTTCTTATAAAATATAATCATTTAATGAAAATCTGTAAATAATGGGTAAGTAATACAAATTTTACAGTTAAACTGTGACATTCCTCATTAATAAGTATGCAGTAAAGGTCATTTAATGTAAAAAAATACCTGATAATTAATGTGAAGGCTGGGATTGCTTGTCTTCAACCATTTTATTGTTCTCCGGCACCGATTCGCTCCGACTGTTAAATCCAAACTCATACAGTCATTCAAGTTTTTATCTGTAATTTTCGATCTATATTTTGTCTTTGCATGTTTCGTGGACGAAAATCAACTTTTACAAAGGTAAGTATAGATTCAAGGCAGGAAAACAGTCTCAAAAAAGTTTCTTTAGTAAGGGGATTAAAAGATTTTATAAGATTTAAACTTTGATATTAGTTTGAACTCTATATTGCATACATGACGAATGCGTATAAGAATGAATTAACACTCATTTATTTTATAACGTCTTTCAAAATACGTCTTATGACCATAAATGCTTACCATGTTTTAACAATTAAAGAAAATAAATGAATGGTTATTTTTGAAATATTTTTTGTTCATAGTACCTAATCGGGCTGGTAAGCACAACAAAAAGATCGGCTAGCGCACTTGTGCTCACTTGTATAAGATTGGGCACCGTTGTTTAGTGCATTGTGGAAATATTTTCAAGAGTTCAGGACTCAAACATAACGGTAACGTGATCTACAGAAAATTACACTCCAAGCTATTGACAGTTCGCGAGCGAAGAAGATTAATAATGAAATGAAGTTTGTAAGCAGCAAAAATCTCTGAAATAAACACGTCCTAGATATTTTTGGACCTGAAACATTTGACAAAAATAGCACTTTTTAAAAATATAGCTTAGTAGACTTGAGAAAACATCTCGCTGCCTTAATAAAACTACTAGAATATTGTGAATGCAATTTGCATAAAATAATGTATTCGTTACTTAATGTATTTATCATGTGATTACTTGAATGAAAATTTGATTTTACATCCAGCAAATTATGAAAAATTTTCACTTCCTTTTGAATCCAAAATCTTTAAATGAAAACAGCAAATAAAATGAAAGGTTTTAGAAATAAAACTTTGAAGAATTCTCCATCATTGCCAGAAAGGAGATATTCGATAGACAAATATAATTATAAAATACATTCTATAGGAACTGTTTGGAATATAAATAAAATTTGCTTTCATTTGAATTTTTTTCTTAAATTTTATTTAGTTTTTGTATGAATTTTAGTGAATAATAAGACTGGTATCAAACACAAATTGCATTCCTAATAAGTTGTATGACCGACCAGAATGTTTGATGTCAAATACGACAAGAATTTGACAACCAAATGACCTTTGCTTAAGAATTACAATTCAAATAATTAGAACATATAATATGACCTGTTAATATTATCAATTATTATCATTGATCACGTTACAAATTAAAGATATTATTCATTAAATGTGGAAAATGGAAGGAAACTGAATTATGAAAAAGAATTATCTTTAAATACATGAAACATCTACTATTTAAACAATTTTTACGGTAACAATTCATTTTTATATAAGAAATTAATGGTAAAACTGATGCTGAAGATAATAATAAATTTATCTATAAAATATATATGTATATATTTATCTTAAAAATATATATAGTCACAAAATATTTATATACTCTATGTATTTAATTTTACTAAAAAGGATAGATTCATTTTTAAATATTCTGTCTGCTTACATGAGGTAAATAAATGCAAAGTTATAAAAAAGATTAGATTATTGTTCTTTTTCCTTTATCATTTTATGATTTAATAACTTTAAACGAGATGTTTTTTATGAATGTAAAACTATTTTTAATAAACAAAAACTTTTTATAACATATTGCATTTTCGGGAATATAAAATACTGGATCTTGATGGGTCAAATTTGTCCGTTGTAATTGCAAAAATTTAGTAAAATTCCACCTAAGAAATCCATGGATTTACGAAATATAGATTCTTTTCATACGATAGATTAATAAACAAGCTAACATAAAACTGACACATATTACATTGTTGATATTCTTTTTAAAAAAAAGTTCTTTAAAAAGGAAAGGTAAAAGAAATTTCTGTTCCATTTGGGGCCCCCTATGATGTGGAGGACTGGGGCTACTGCCCCGTATGCCGCTGCCATTGTCGGGCTCTGACGATGGTTCTTATTGACACTTAAACTTTTTTTCATGATCTCCCTAAATGAGAAAGGATACCCTTGTGATTCTATAATTAAATCGAATTCTTCTTTTGGGCATAAAATGTCCTAAGCACTTATCAAATAGAAATAATCGATTATGAATTACTTTATTTCTTATGAGTCCATTGATATTTTTAATCCAACAATAAGCAGCAGTTTACACATTTTTTTCCATATAAAACTAATTTTATTCGTTTTCAGTTATTCTTAATTGATGTATTGATTCATCTTTGCCATAAATACTAACATATATACTATCAAATTTTTGCACTTTTTTAATGTTAGCCAATGCAATTGGAAATTTAATTCATTTAATATTTATAATTATAAGAATATTATTCTGTATGTATTTCTTATAGTATATTCTAAACATTTTTAACAGTATTTTATTTATTAAAAAAGTAACTAAGTAAAAAAATCGGATCTTATTAATCTGATATATTATTATTTTATTTTACAAACTTTCTATTTTATTCCAAGAAGCAAAATAGTTTGGTCATATATTGGCTAAGTGTGCCTTTGTTTCGTTCGTTGCATAGTACCAATATGGGTTTGCCTATATATGTCCAAGGTTGGAAACATACATTGGACCAATCTGGACGACCAAGATCGGACCTATCTTGATTTATAGGTTTGTCTACTTTATATGTAGCTCATAATGATAGTATAGGATTTTATTACTAAATTAGAAGATTAAATTACTAAATTAGAAGGAAGCTATTTTAAATTATTACAATAAGTACGATTTTTTTTTCATTTGAAACTTTATTCTTGCATATTACATGAGAAAATAATTGTCATGCTTGGAATGTATTATTTTGCATTTCATTAAAAAAATAACAAGAAATAAATTTGTTATTCTTTTAAGCAATATTTGAATAATTTAGCAAATCTTACAAATTATATTATGAAATCAGATTATGTTGAAATTAACATTCAAAAGGAAAGAGAAATGAAATAAAAAACAAGTAAATATATTCTACTTACCAATTGTAAAAATATGTAGGATTTTGCATATAAATCTAATTATCGTTATGCAATATTTTAAATAATCCTATTAGCAATATATTAATTAGATTTGTTTAATATTAAAAGAAAATCCCATTTCTGCATTGCTTAACACTCATTAACTCAAATTCTCAATTTTTGTGTATAATTAAATTTTTATATTTTACAATATTTTTATTTCTTTAAATAAATGTTTATTTTCTATTAAATTAAAAAGTAAACTTTGATTTCTACAAAAAACTAAATTAAGAATTTATACACTTATAATCTTTCTACTTATATATAACTCTAATGGATAAAAAAATTATTTTAAATTTCTAATTTGTGAATTGTTTTACATTTAACAGAAAAGCATGAAAATTTGTATTACACTTATTTAAAAATATTTAGTTCGATGTTAACTACTGTGTTTCTAAATATTTTAATTTTAGTTCCCATTTTGCTGTCTGATTTTCA
Source organism: Latrodectus hesperus (assembly GCA_037975125.1). Classification (NCBI taxonomy): domain Eukaryota; kingdom Metazoa; phylum Arthropoda; class Arachnida; order Araneae; family Theridiidae; genus Latrodectus; species Latrodectus hesperus. The sequence continues at coordinate 46,842 of JAJQOW010000918.1, forward strand.
AACAAAAAAATTTCTTTACTTAAGAAGCAACATAAATAAACACAAACTTATGTATTATTTGTAAAGAATTCAGCATTAATTTTGAACGAAAGTTGCCCACTTCTAGATATATTCTGTCATGAAAATGTGCACTAGACAAAAGAATAGTTTATTCTGAAATTTTTATTTTACAAAATACATATATTTTCATCATATAGATAATACATGGTATTTCTTTATATTCCTAAAATTCAATTTTAAACGTTGCTATTCACTATAATCTAAGCTGGCTCTTCACTATAATTGGTCAGTACTAGAATAATTGGTCAGTACTCTTAATACTAGATGAATAGCAAATAAAATAGAACACTTAAAGCTTTCACTACCATTCTTTTTCTTATTCATAACGGCTTTTTCAATTCACTCTCTTCAAGTAAACCAATATGAATTGAGTAACAAAGACGGTCATATCTATTGATTCTACGTTCTAAATATTTGATTTCTTAAAGTCTCCAAACTTTGTCTTTAGCAGCAAAATGACCTGATTCTTTAATGTACTTTATTGTTAAAATCATTCAAATAAGATAATTCTGAAATGACTTTGTTGGCTGCTTAAAATAAAAGTTATTTAAATTCATTTCCATATCAAATATAAATGTATAAATGTAATATAAATGTAATAAAAGATTTACTTTGCAATAAAATGTGTGAGAATACTTAGTATAATTTCATTTATAAAATATATTTTATAAAATATATTTAAAATACAATACTACTAATAAACCAAGATCAATACTGCAGGATGTTTAAAGTACGAAAAACAATTGATTATTTTTTAAAATATTAAAACGTAAAATATTTGCTTATGGAGAAGGAAATTTTAAATTCTTTTATGCGAATGTAAAAAATATTATATTAAAACAAATCACTAGAGACTTAGGAAATTAAACTGTCGTGTTTCGTGAATGGTTAACGTAAACCATTTTCAAGAATGTGTTAAAACGTATCCTTTATAAATGATGATACGCAAATTTAGACTTAAAAATATACGAGAGTATTCAAAAAATCTTTAAATTTAAAATTATTTGAAAAATACTTCAGAAATAATTCAATGTGTAATTCATGAATAAAATAATAATTTTGTTAAAACAGTGAATCCAAAGTCTAAGATTAATATGATTATTGAATAAAATATTCAAGATATATACACTTTAAAAAAATCTGATTTAGTACAAAATGTAATAGAGGAAACTCAAAGAAAAGTTATAAAAAACTTAGTAACAAATTTATTTAGTAAGCCAAAAATATCTAGAACTAGAATACAGCAATATGAAATTTGTAAAAATTATCATAAATCAAAACTAGGTAAATTGAGTATTTCAACTGAAACGAAACCAACTACCCAGCAAACACAAAGATGCCGGGCATCCATCGGGCCGCTGCTGGCCAAGACGGCTGACAGCAGCGGCCCGATGGATGCCCGGCATCTTTGTGTTTGCTGGTGATAATTAATCTGAAGGCTAGTATTGTTTGTCTTAAGCAAGTTTATTGTATTCTGGTACATATGTTGTTAAAGTTAAACTCATACAATCATTCAAGTGTTTATTTGTAATTTTCGATTTAGATTTTGTCTTTAAATGTTTCATGATCGAAAATCCATATTAATTTAACAACAACTTAACAAAGGTGAGTAGATTCAAACCAAGAAAACAGTCTTAGAAAAATTTCTTTGATAAGGGGATCATAAGATTTTAAACATTGATATTACTTTGAGTTCTAAACTACATACATGACGAATGTTTAAAAATTTGAATTTGAAATGGATGAATTTGCATTAAATTATTTTACAACATTTAGCAAACACTTAAATGATTGTATGAGTTTGACTTTAACAACATATGTACCAGAATACAATAAACTTGCTTATGACAAACAATACTAGCCTTCAGATTAATTATCACCCAGCAAACACAAAGATGCAGGGCATCCATCGGGCCGCTGCTGTCAGCCGTCTTGGCCAGCAGCGGCCCGCCGCTATTTGGCCTCGTCGGCTCCGTCAATAAAGTGGTCGTCGTCATTGCTGCTGGGCCGGCAATACGGTCCGCTGTTGGCCCAAAGCCGGGTGGCCATCAATACCATATTGGCTGCACGTGGCCCATGTAATTGCCAGTACGTGCCCATATACGTTTATTCATCGGCCCTTTGCCGTTTGGCCGACGATAGCCGCTTTCACCGACGTAGGGCTGCTTATGATTATTTATTTCTATAAATATTGAATTCCTTTTTATGTTAATATTGTATATATTGTTAAAGTTAATATGGAAGTATAGGAAATCCATCAAATTAATACTGAATATATTTTTGTGATTCTAAAAGACAATTGTTATCTATGTAATTGTCAAATATCATTAAGTGCATTTTTAGTTCTTAATTATATTAAGATTAAAAAAATCTGAATTACTAACTCAAATTTTAAATCTTTTTTTGATAATGCTATCTAAATTTTATAGTTTATTTTAATAAACTAAATTTTATTTAAATAACTTTTATATTCTGTTTTTAAAATATTTTGTTATTACAGAATTTCATTATTTATAAATTATTTTTTAAAAAAAGTTATTGCATAAGCAAATGTCAATTTATTTCTAAAACAACTTGAATGTGTAAAAGAATTCCAGTTATTTTATGATAATTTTATAGAATTATTTTAAAGCACACACACATATATATTTTCTTTGTATAAAAATTAATATTTCATTTTCCAAAGAACAACAGAATCAATTAACTCCATGCAACAAAATGTTGAGAAAATGATAAAAAGTATAAAGATTAACATTTTTTATTACTTATAAAAATTAAGAAAACAAGCCATAAATAAGTGAAATGTCTCCATGCAACAAGATGTTGAGAAAAATGATACAAAATGATACAGATAAAGATTTTTTATTACTTATAAAAAAATTAACACAACAAAAGCCATATATAAGTGAAATGTCTAAATATTAATGGAATTAATATTTTTTATTTATAATAATATTGAAAATAAAAAGTATTTATTTTTATTTACATTTGAAAATAATTTTTAGCATTTTTAATTTTTTTATTTTGGTGCTCCACCTTCCGAATTAGTACTCTGGAACAAATTTCTCCTGTTGTGAAGATTTTCACTTTGTTGTAATACTTTGAAAATAAAAATAAAAACTGAATTGTTAAACTGATTCAATTTAATTACAAAAATAGAAAAAGCAGGATGTTAATAACAGCCCATGTAAAAAACAGAAAAAATGGAGTTGTTTATATAAATCAGGAAAAACTTCATGCATAATACTTACGTTCACATATTTAGGTATTTTTTTTCAGTACTAATTATTTGAATAAGGAGAATCCAACACAAATATTTTTAAATTTACATTATTTTACAATTAAATTTACAATCAAAGCAAAACAAGCCAAGGACTTGAATAGGTTGTGAATGCCTATAATAGTGTCAATTTTCATTCAGAATTAATAACTCATAAAAAAATTACTAATACAATTCTTTTATAATGGAATCTTTTACTTAATTTTAGTTTTATCTCTTTAAAAAAGGGGAAATGGTTATTTGTAACATTATGCCCACAATGAGCATTCTTGGGAACTAAACACTGGGTGTTTTGCGTTATGCTTCGCAACCCAGGGGCTCTCGGTCAGGAAAACAGGCACTGTAGGCCTTGGCCCACATGGACTGTCCTGCCAGAGTTTAGTTTTAGTTTATATTCATATTGATATTTCAATATACATATACATACACATTATAATAAATAACATTAAGTAACAAATGAAAAATCAACATTCATCAATTCTGACAATTCTTAGATTAAAAATAGAGACAAGTAATTGGGTTAAATGAAAACAATTTCAGTTGAATGACTTAATAGAAATTCTAAACATCTGACTTCAAAAGTTCAATGTAAGGTTTTAAACAGAAGTTTACATTTCCAAGGTTATAATAATATAATGTAATTAATTTATAACATACATTTTGTATTTCATGCTTTTAAAAGATCATTTTGAACCAATAAAAAATGGTTAATAAAATATTCATCAATGATTATCAAATTATTTTTTACACATAACTACAATCACAGATAAGTAAAGTTTATAAAATCATAGTAATTAAAATAAATATTGATGAATTTTAAAACATATTGACAATCTCGAATTATTTATATAATATTCTTTGCAAAATCTTATTAACATGGAATTTAGTTTTTTTATACACCTGTGATTACAGATTAATGAAAAAAATTACGTCAATTAATTCAAAAGATTAACAGATTTTGAATACATATATTCTAGTTGTTGCCCAGTAAATTTACATCACAAGTAATTATCATAATCATTGAATTATTTAGAAGTGAAAATGTTTTACATAACTTTGTAATTCTTATTTTACACAAAGTATTAATTTTATATTTAATCCAATATTATTAGAAAATAAGTTATTGATTCTGGACTATAGTTTAAATAGATACTCTTTACATTGGAGTGGGGAGATGTTGGAAACACAATCTTCAAAGCTAATGTATAAAATGAAATATTAGCAAAATAGCCATCAAAAATAAATATAAGCAATAATTTGTTACTTTACTTAAAAAATATTGTTGTTGTTGTTGCATGACCCCAAGTCCAGCAGCGCTAGACCAGGTCCACGACATTGTACACTCTACAATAATCCAAAACCAGAAGAGGGTCGTCAACCAAGTACTGCTGACGAAAAAATATTACCTATATTTACTTGCTAATAGTATTTATAATTACAATTATTTGCAAATCTTATATTAACTACATTTAATTGTATTAAAGTTAATAAATTATAATTAAAATTGTGTATTAAAATTAAAAATTAATAAATAATCATTTGCAATCCTTAAACAGCAGATCCATCATGTAGAACAGTTATGAAACACATCCAACATCTTAATGAATGAAATATCAATTTTAAAATAATAAATGCTTAACTGATAAATACGATTAAACTTAAATTATATTCTTTTTTTTAATAAAATGATTAAATTATTCTCAAGATGGATATCACAAAACTTTACCTCTTAGATAACAAGTGATGTTTTGAATAATTTCGACCAATGTCTGGGCTTTAAGTTTAATCGTTTTATGTTATAAATTAAAATAAGAAAAACAAAATAATCTATCTATGTATAATCTATCTATATAAAACTATCAAAAATGACTTTAACCACTGTATATTTTCTGTAAAATATACAGTGGTTAAAGAGATAGTGAAAGAGTTAGACCTTATGTCTAGTTAAAATCATAACTGGAAATCCCTTAATTTAACACGTACACGACCCCTTATTTTTAATAATAAAACCAATCCCGCCAGATTTAGCGGGTAATAATTTCCAACGTGTATATAGCTTTTGGGGTACAGCCACGAGTTAGAAAAGTAATGTCATTTACTTAAAATTACAAAATGCTGTTTTCCGACGCAGAATGAAGTGTCATGCACAGACCGGCTAACAAAAAATTGAATAAGGTGTGAACTTTCTATGTAGTTACGAAGCTGTGTAAAATATTTCAATCGTGACAATTTCAACAGCGTTCCAATGCATTTCCTATAGGTGGCATATTGGAAAAGACAGAAACGCATACTCTGTAAGGAACAAAAGTAGTTCCCTTTTCAAAAACTAATAAAAAAAGTGCAAGTTTGTTACTTTCTAAAAACAAATACTTTGTGAGAAAAAAGAAAGAAAGTTGATCGAATGCCGTAAGCATTTTCTCTTTTTCTTTGTGCTAACATAAAAAGAATAATTTTTAAAAAGAAACTAAGGTCTAACCTGATCTTTTTTGAAGTGAGATGAGCTCTGGAATGGAATGCTTGATTGCTTAAATTATAAGAACACATAGGTAATTTTTCAATGAATTTAAATCAGATTTAACTATGTTCTAATTTAATCATCAAGGACACCCAATAAGAGTATCGAACTTATAATCTCCAACACCTCACATAGAAGCAGTGGTGAAAGTACGTAATCTCTATCTTGACAATCAAGACTTTTTGTTGTTGCTTAGTACGTTTCTACTTCCCCCTTTTCTGCCTTTCAGGGTAGAATTCGGTTTTATGATCTATGATAATTATTGCTCGTCTTAATAGGTAGTATTAACTTCCTTAATTTGTAGCAACAATTAAGAATCACCCTGAATATGTATTAATTACTTTGTATTGAATATAAAATAGCACATAGCTTAAGAAATGCACTTTAGAGTAATAATATATTATTATTGCAGTGTCGTTTAATGTTTAATAGTAAATAGAACAAGCTTGATGTTTAATAGTAAATACAGGATCCAGAACTGTGTGAAATCTCATGCAGTATCATAAAACTGTAATTGAGATAAATGAGGATCAAAAGCAAATAATAAATAATTTATTAAATGCAATGGCATTACATATTTTCATATCATATACACATAATTTTTACAGTTGTTAATTATTTCAGTTTAACAATTTGTCTTAGAGATATCCATTAAAATATAAATTCTATGTTTAAATATATGATATTTTGATTTTTTCAGATACAAATTTAAAAATAGTACTTTTGTCGGCTACTTCAGAAAACAATAATTCGATAACTTGAATTCAAATGCTTATATATAATTATTTATGCTTTGAAAACAAAACTTTATTTGCACAAAATACGGCACGGAGGCCGTATAATCCGGCATGCCAAATTCTAAACATTTTGAAGATGAAGAAATATTGCCAAGTTGAAATATTGTGACGTCTCGTGTTGACTTAAATAGTAGGGTTGCCAAAAAAGAATTTTCTACATAATTCTTACTGGTCTCCATCCCTTAGACGTAATAAAAACAAGATTGCCAGATGAAAAAGAATATCCGCCAAAAATCACCCAACTCAGAATTTTGCGAGCTGGATTATACAACATCTGTGCCAAAAATACATTAAAAATAATACCGATTACAAAAAGTCTTGGAATATATCCGGCCATCCATTTCTGCCATTCAAGTGAAAGGGTCAACACTTGAACTGGAAATATTTTTCTATACTTTGTGCAAAACTGTAGGATGGCATTTTTTCCTATTTAATTTGTAAAGCGCATATCATATCCCAGCCTGAAAATATTCCGATGAGTCAGAAATAGAACCCGCTATTTCTAATTGACCCCATCTTCACAAAATATGTGTGGATCCATGATAACAATTCTTACAATAAAACTAAACTATTTTATTCTTATAACAACATAACATGCCATTTCTTATGGAATAAATATTTATATATAAGATATACGTATTTTGAAGCATTCAATATTCTAATAATTAATAAATATTATATAAAATAATAATGAAAAAATTGATTAAAAAATTTGATATTAATAAGTTTAAACGTAATGATAAATATCTTATAGCAAGATAAAAAAATTATTTTTTGTTTATTGCTATTTTTTTTATTAATATTTGTCTCATATCCTATGGTTATAAAACATTTAATACATAAATTCGTGTTATTTTATTTTATGTGAAATATTTAAGTATGCGGAAAAAAAAATTATTTTGCTGGCCATAAGCCTATCTCAGGTTAAATCTATTTATTATAAGAAAATTAGAAAACAAAAAAGTGTTTGTATAAAAATATGTTCCATTTGTTTCATATTTATGACAATTTATTCAAAAAAATATATTGCTTATAAATTTTTCATTCAAAAAAATTTTTAAACAAATATTTAAAAATTTTAATTTTGCCGTGAGCAAGGCATTAGTCTTAAGATTTTAATGAGATTTTTTAACAAACGTTGGAATTTCTGATTTAGAATTATAATTTTTTTCTTATACATTTTTTTCATAAAGCCTGGTGTACATAGTGTTCAGAGATAATTTTAAGAAAAATTAAAGAAATTAATGATGGATACTCTAGTTTTTCAAGCTCATAACCATTCGTTGGAAACCCAGGAATTGTAGATTGAATTTTTTAATTGCAATTAACGCAGGATACACAATTGTTATTTAATTTTTTACGAATCTTGGATTATTAAAATTCTTTAATTGTAGAAAATGTGGGTCGGAAGTGGAGATGAGGCCTAAGAAAGGTTATTCTGATGGATATGTTTTGGCTTGTAGAAAGATTATTGGCGATTACTTTGGCCGTTTGGGGACAATTTATTAATGAGACGATATTAGATTATATGGAACTTTCAGCTTAAATAATAAGGGAAGGGTAAAGTGGTAGAAATAAATGATTCAAAATTTGGCAAACGCCTAAAGGGCAAAGTATTGATGTCCAGTGGGTGTTTGGAGGGGTTGAGAGTGTTTTCGGCAAGGTGTTTTTAGTTATTGTACACAACACAGGTGTCATGTATGCCAGGTAGACCGTGTGATGATACAATTCTTTTTTACATACATGCAAAGAACATTTATTAGCATTAAGATACACAGCCACGAACGAGCATAACAACCACTACACCGAACATGTACAATACAAAACTACGGAACCCTAAAAGGTAAACAAAGCACGCGCGCTTCATACAGCTTGAAAGGTTCTCTAATCTGGCTGTTGCCAGATACATAACAGTTCCTCCCCGACAAAATATAGAGTCACAGGTCGAGTCTCTTTGGAGGTCTTCTGCTTCGGTTTGAGCGTCGGAGTGGCACATCAGTTTTCAGCTTTCCGGAAGCGTCATGTACAGGCTTAGGTGGTATATCATCAGTTGGAGTGGCAGGTACAGGTAAATCTTTAGGTTTATGCGACAACTTCAGGTACAGGTGCAGGCGGTTCAGATTCAGCAACATCATCGGATTCTGGCTCATCTGGAAAATTAAATTCTTTATCGTAAATTCGAATTTCAGTAGCAGCTTGGGATAATTCAATCGACTTCCCACATTTCCTTATTTGATCTACGTGTCTCTTCCAAATTTCATTTCCAACTTGTATGCTATAACTCAAAGTTCCATCTCGGTTTATAATTGTTCCAATTTTCCATTTGTTAGGTCCGGAATTTCTTACGGCTACTTTATCCCCTTCCTGAAACTCACGCAAGATAGATTCTGTGTCAAGTCTCGAACTCTGTTTCTGAACAACTTTGTCTCTCAAATTTGGTTTAAAAAGATCAAGTCTAGTACGAATACATCTCTTCAAAAACAAGGCACTCGGAGTTTCTCCCGTGAGAGAATCTGGAATCATTCTATACTATAATAAATATTTTTGTAATTTCACATTTAGATCTCCAGAATCACCTCTACTCGATTTCAACGAAGCTTTGAATAATTGCACTATTCTTTCTGCCTGTCCGTTCGTAGCAGGATGGTACGGTGCTGAAGTTATATGTTTAATATTATTCAGTTTCAAAAAATGTCGAAATTCGTTACTAGTAAAACTTGCGCCGTTATCACTAACCAAGGTTAAGGGAATTCCATAATGAGCAAAAAGAATGCGAAGATGATGAATTGTAAAGCTAGCTGTAATATATTTCATCGGAATGACTTCTATCCACTTCGAATATGCATCAGAGACTACAAAAAACATTTTCCCCATAAAAGGACCAGCGTAGTCAACGTGTATCCTTTGCCAAGGTTCATTTGGCCATTCCCACGGATGTCGGTTTATCCTTGCTGGTTTGTTCCTCGTTGCGATACAAGCTGAACAGTTCTGAACAAAATTGGCTATACTGGCATTAATACCTTGCCAATAGCAGTAGCTTCTAGCTATGGCCTTCATTTTGACAATTCAAGGATGTCCAACATGAAGTTCTTCCAAAACTTGATTCTGGTACTTTTCAGGAATGCATACTCCATGATCATACATTATGCAACCATTTTGCAATGAAAATTCAAATTCTCTACATTTCCAAGGCACAGGTAATTCAGTTCCAGATTTTAAACTTTCATACAGTTCGAACAATTACCTATGAGTTTTAGTAGCTCTAGCTATGTCATTTGCTGTAACAGGCATTAATTCAACTTGCGAAATATTTGTCACGTCTTCTTCAGTCAAATACTCACAGTCCTTGTCAACCGCTAGTGGTAACCGTGAAAGTACATCGGCATTGCCATGATTCTTAGTGTTTCGATACTTGATTGTATAACTGAATGCTTGGAGAAAAAGTGCATAATGAACCATTCGTGTTGCTGATAGACATGGTAAACTACGATTATGTGCGAAAATTGATACTAGGGGTTTATGATCGGTTACGAGATCAAAATGTCGACCAAATAAATATTGATAAAATCTCTTTACTCCCCATACGATACTCAATGCTTCCTTGTCTATCTGCGAATAATTGCGTTCCGTTTTAGTCAATGACCTTGATGCAAACATTGCTGGTTTTTCTGAACCATCTGGCATAATGTGACTTAAAACTGCTCCTATTCCAACTGGTGATGCATCAGTTTGTAATACAAAAGGTAACTTAGGATCATAATGGCATAAAATTCGGTCTGAAGCAATTTCTTGTTTCAATGCCTTGAAAGCTTTTTCACATTCTGCAGTCCACAAAAATTTAGTACCTTTCTGCAGTAAATTATTGAAAGGAGAGACACGAGTAGATAAGTTGGGAATAAATTTTCCGTAGTAATTGACTAAACCCAAAAAACTCTTCAAATCAGATACAGTTTTTGGAACTGGTACCTTCGTAATTGCATCGATTTTTTCTTGTGTTTTGTGGAGGCCGAATTTATCAATTGTATGACCACAATAATTCACAGATTTCTTAAAAAATTCACTTTTCCGCTTATTTACTCTGAGACCATATTCTTCTAGTCTCTGTAGTACTAATTCTAACCTTTCAAAATGCTCTTGATCATTTCTCCCCGTTACGGTAATATCGTCTAAAAATACGTGTACCCCGCGATGCCTGATAAAACTTGTTCAATGGCTCTCTGCCACACTGCCGGAGCTAAGGCTATACCATAATTCATTCTCTTGTAACGGAACAAACCCTTGTGAGTATTGATCGTCAATAGATGTCGGTCCTGCTCATCAACTAACATTTGAAGGTATGCCTCAGATAAGTCGATTTTAGTAAAGAACTCCCCTCCTGACAGTTCAGCAAAAATGTCCTCGATACGGGGTAAAGGATACTGCTCAATTTTTAGTCCCGGGTTGATAGTCACCTTATAATCACCACAAATTCGTAGGTTCCCATTCTGTTTGATAACAGGAACAATTGGTGTAGCCCAATCACTATATGTCACCGGCTCAATGATGTCTTCTGCAACTAACCTATTAAATTCATTTTCTATTCTTTCTTTCTTTAAAGCAAATGGTACTGGTCGAGGTTTATAAAATACCGGTTTGTAATTAGGTTTCATTTGAAGACGGCAACAAAACTTTTCCAGTTTCCCGATACCCGAAGAAAAACATTTTCTCATACTTTTGAAGCAAGATATTTTATTTATTGGTTCGAGAATTACAATTTTCAATCCGAACTGCTTTAATTAAACTACAGTCTAATTGGAAATTTCTCAACCATTCACGACCAAAAATTGCGTTTACTTTTGCATGTACCAAATAAATAGTTTCTGTATTAATTTGATTTTAGTATTGAATTTGCACCACTGCTTGGCCAGCTGATGTTATCATAGAATTATCGAAATTCCTAAGCAATAATTTGGTAGGCTTAATGGCTACATCCGGACAAAGTTTCTTAAATTCATTCACATTCATATGAATGTGAATGAATTTAAAGTGTCCGGTCTTAGTTATATACAACTAATAGCAGCTCCAGTATCGAATTCAAATAAACATTTAATCCCTTCAACAAAAATTTCTAATAAAATCTTATCCCTTGCATGTCGTGGTGATTTAACGCAATTAACTGGTACAGTTTCAGAACAAGATTCTATTTGTTTAACTGTTTCGTTACGGTTTGAGCGGCAGACTTTTGCCAAATGCTCGTTCTTTAAGCAATTCCTACACTGAGCGTTCTTGTGCTTACATTCGTGAGCTAAATGTTGAGTACTATCACATCTGTAACATTTCCGAGATTTATCAAACTTTTTGTAGGTTCAGATTTCTTAAATTTAGAAACATCTTTTTTGATAGTTTTATCTTGCGAACTATGTAATTTTTTTATCGATACCATTTGATTCTGAATTTCATACACATCTCTCTGAGCAGATTCCATTGCGAATGCAATGCTCTTAGCTTTTTCGTATGTTAACTTATCCTCTGCTAACAGCTTTTTCTGTATATTTTCGTTTTTGAGACCCATCAACAATTTATCACGAAGCATCGTACTTAAATTGTTCCCAAAGTTACAGTGTGTCGACAGTTTTTGTAATTCGGCACAATAATTTGCAATGGACTCACCTTAATATTGCTTCCTCTTGTAGAAACGAAACCATTCTGTCATCTCTAGTGGCTTAGGATTCAAATGTTCTGAAAGTAATTTTACGATATCTTGATAAGTCAATTCAGAATGAATGTTTGGAGTGCTCAGATTCTTTAATAATTTATACGTTGTTGCTCCCATAAGGCTTAAAATAGCAGGGACTTTCATTTTATCTTGATCCCATTAACAACATAAGATTATAAACGTTCCACATAACTGTACCAGTCTTCCACAGACGCATCATAAGATTCAAAATTAATCTTTGAAGATCCCATTCTCGACGCCAACTATTTTGTCATGTATGCCAGGAAGACCGAGAGACGATACAATTCGTTTTTACATACACGCAAAGAACATTTATTAGCATTAAGATACACAGGCACGAACGAGCATAACAACAACTACACCGAACATGTACAATACGAAACTACGGAACCCAAAAAGGTAAACAAAGCACGCGCACGTCACACTGCTTGGAAGGTTCTCTAATCTGGCTGTTGCCAGATACATAACAACAGGAAACTTTATTAGAGATTATTAAGGAGTGGATTCTACCAAGCACTTCCGTGTATTCCTTCTGTTGAAAGAGATCGTCGTACTCAGGAGAGATTCGACCATTTAAATGTCAATCATAAGTTGACATCTGTTGATCCTAAAACTGAATGTCACACGAATACGAGTGAAATTACGTGGAGACATGTAAAAGCGTCATTACTTACATACAATTGTGGGACAGATTTTAAACTGTAACTTAAGTTGCACATGTTTTATAAAGCATATAGCGGCAAATGTATTGGTAGTTTTAATAAATTTATTGAGATCATTTATGGAATTAATTGGAAAGAATGTAGAATTAAGGAAATAAGAAGTATTAAATCCTAGTTGCCTTCAGTCTTGGAGAAAATTATTTTTGCAATTTCTCATTTGATAATAAGAAAGCCATTACTGAATCTTCTATGATTGACTAAAATAAGCATTTTCTGAAAATAAGCGAAAAATAGTATTTTATCGAAGAAAAGAAGTGATTTATCGTGACAAGTCTAATTTGCAGTCAGAGTTGTATAATAATGCAGCTGTGGATTAGAGATGGAGAGGTAAATTATGTAACAAAAGTAGTAAAATCCTCAGTTCTCGGTTTCGATGTGTTGGAATTGCTTGCATTTCTTTTCTTACTGGGCATGACTAATTACGGAAAAATGTACATTTTATTGGAGTTGAGGACTCAGTTTGTTGCCTCTGTGCCACCATGGATGTATGATAATTCTGTGATTGCTAAATATAATTATTTTTATGCTTCATCAACACTTTATTCGGCTGATCATGAATTAAAAGCAGAGATGCCAAAGTCTGGCGTAGAATAAAAAAAGTTTTCCAGCTATCTCCACCTAAGTAGTAGATCTTATCTTGAGCGATCTAACTAGCGTAAAGTATAAAACAAATACTTTTGTAAATACCCATTGCAAAAGTTATTTTTTGCTTATGAGATGTATACTTTATAAATATTGTAAAGAAAAACATTTTATGATCACTTTCATTAGCTACATGCATTGTATTACATTAATTATAATGTATATATATATATATATATATATATATATATATATATATATATATATATATATATATATATATATATATATATATATATATATATATATATATGTATATATATATATATATATATATATATATATATATATATATATATATATATATATATATATATATATATATGTATATATATATATATATATATATATATATATATATATATATATATATATATATATATATATATATATATATATATAAATATATACATAAACTTTATAACTTTAAAAATATATAATTTTCTGATTGATGCAATAGCTTAAATTGCTCCCTTTGGTAAATAAATATACTTTTACTTTTTACTTGAAAAAGAAATGTTAGTACTAAAATGATGATATCTCATTTCAATTAACATAAAGTCAATATATATTTCAATTATATGATAATTTTTCACATGATCAAAGTGTTGACATCTCGTTACTTAGCAACACTTAATAATTTCACGTTCTTTTATAATATTCTTCTATTTAATTAGGTTTTTAGTAGGTAACAAATTATTGTGGAAGTATTTTAACTTTAAAGAGCATTATACAATTTTTCTTATTTTATAAAAAAATTTAATGAAAATTTAAGGTATGAGGAATAACATCAATAAAGTTACAGACCAATTTGCTTTTCTAAAATTATGCCTGTTTTGCATTGGAATATTAGAAAGCGAGAACAAGATCATAAGAAAATGTTCACTTTTAATAACATTTCTATATCATATTTTTGTGGCAGAATTGTGGTTCGCATGGATTTATTCGTCATATTTCTTTAAAACGGATATCAGGCGGATTGGATTTTATTGCCTCTCTCTATGTATTTCAAATCATTGCTTGGCATTATTTACGCATTGAAAGTAAAAATATCATATCCATTTTGGAAAGAATTTCCGAGGTGCGCCGAAAATATGATAATTGCATCCCTCAAAAATACCATTTGAATTTTATACTTACTATTGTATTGATTTACCCATTTACTTTTGTCGCAACAATAATGCTAATAAGTAACGAAAAGTATGAAAACGAGTTTCTTGAACTCGTGCTGTATGGTTATTCATTAAGCGATACGTTCGTTAGAAAATCGTATATAGCTATAAAATTGTTATCAACTGATGGCATAATATTGTTAATTTCTTCTCTCGAGACGCTGTTGTTTTTAATATGTTGTGTTTATACTTCAACATCATTAATGAGGTTGGAGCAAGATATGAAGACTTTGTCAGACGCTCATTGCTTTTGTACTCGCTGGAGTGAGTACACTGACAGGTACATTACGATCATCAACAACTTAAGAGATTTGCAACGAGCATTTTCTCGTTCTTCATATTATCTGTGCTCATCTCGTATTCTATATGTTTTTTCTATATTTTACACACTTCTTAATATAGTTGAATTAAATCTGGATAACGCACCAACGATTTACGATTGTCTCTCATATTTAGTATATAATTTAGTTTCTTTGTATGCAGTATTTGAATGTGCCGGTGAAATTCCTATTGCGATTCTCAACGTCAAAGGTGCATATCACAAAATTTACATATCTTACAAGTCCACTTACAACCGTTTGTCAAGCTACTTAAAGAAATCAGCCATGAAAGATATGATCGACATTCCTGAAGTTGTATTAAATGGTAACAACATTCTGTTCTATACAAAATCAAACTTTTTCTCACTTATGGGTACGATTATCACGTTTGCACTTATTGTAGCTACAATTGATCGTCAAAATCAAAAATGTCCTTGAAAAATTGCCTTATAACGACGGTCGCTGAAATTGCGAAGCTTTTGAGTTACCATGCTATTTTTAAATTTTTGTTGTGACAAAAAAAAACTACCCATCTTTTTTAAAAAGGCTTGAATATAATTATCGTCTGTAAACCTCTTCCAGGAACATGGAAAAAATTTTAATACTAGAAAAGGAAATCAAATACACATGTTTGACACTGAATATTACCATGACTTTGGGATAATCATGAATGAAAACTGGATATTTTTTAGGAATAAAAAACTCAGTGTTTTCATAGCTAAGAAAGCTATTTCATAAATTATTTTGAAAATCCCTAAGTAAAAATTTCACTGCTGTGTTATCTTCTTCATTACAACAGTAAAGAACTGTGTAGCGCCAATATCAATAAAAAGTTAGCTAGCTGATAAACTTTGTAACAATTGAAACACTATTTTAGATATTGGAAACCTATATAAATTTCACATTTCATATCTGTATAATTTCCATGTATTCGTTGTTGTAGTGCCGTTGTACCCAACCTTTGACCTATTGTGGACACATTTTGAACTCAAAAACTGAAAGCGAACCATGTACAAAATGCTTTTCGTTCAGCAATACATGGGACTGTTTTTCATTTAATTTTCTTTTGGTGCATTATATACATACTTTTGAAAAATTTTATACCTTTAAATACATAAAAAATGCTAGATTAAATTTTTTAGAAACTAAAGATGATTATTTTTTTCATTTAAAATAAAGTAACAATTATTCCATAGTATATTTTTATTTTATAAATGTTTTTTGAAAGAAATATAAAATAAATCCTTTTTAAAAAGAATTTGTTAAGCATATTTTTATCACAAATTCCAATATAAATACATTATTATTGAAATAGTGTAAATTTTATTCCTTTTATTTTACCTATATAAAAGCCTATTTTAAATCTACAAATTACAAAACTTATAAAATATAATTAATTAGTACTTATAAAATATAATCATTTAATGAAAATCTGTAAATAATGGGTAAGTAATACAAATTTTACAGTTAAACTGTGACATTCCTCATTAATAAGTATGCAGTAAAAGTCATATTTAATGTAAAAATATACCTGATAATTAATGTGAAGGCTGGGATTGCTTGTCTTCAACCATTTTATTGTTCTCCAGCACCGATTCGCTCCGACTGTTAAATCCAAACTCATACAGTCATTCAAGTTTTTATCTGTAATTTTCGATCTATATTTTGTCTTTGAATGTTTCGTGGTCGAAAATCAACTTTTACAAAGGTAAGTAGATTCAAGGCAGGAAAACAGTCTCAGAAAAGTTTCTTTAGGTAAGGGGATTAAAAGATTTTATAAGATTTAAACTTTGATATTAGTTTGAACTCTATATTGCATACATGACGAATGCGTATAAGAATGAATTAACACTCATTTATTTTATAACGTCTTTCAAAATACGTCTTATGACCATAAATGCTTACCATGTTTTAACAATTAAAGAAAATAAATGAATGGTTATTTTTGAAATACTTTTTGTTCATAGTACCTAATCGGGCTGGTAAGCACAACAAAAAGATCGGCTAGCGCACTTGTGCTCACTTGTATAAGATTGGGCACCGTTGTTTAGTGCATTGTGGAAATATTTTCAAGAGTTCAGGACTCAAACATAACGGTAACGTGATCTACAGAAAATTAAACTCCAAGCTATTGACAGTTCGCGAGCGAAGAAGATTAATAATGAAATGAAGTTTGTAAGCAGCAAAAATCTCTGAAATAAACACGTCCTAGATTTTTTGGACCAGAAACATTTGACAAAAATAGCACTTTTTAAAAATATAGCTTAGTAGACTTGAGAAAACATCTCGCTGCCTTAATAAAACTACTAGAATATTGTGAATGCAATTTGCATAAAATAATGTATTCGTTACTTAATGTATTTATCATGTGATTACTTGAATCAAAATTTGATTTTACATCCAGCAAATTATGAAAAATTTTCACTTCCTTTTGAATCCAAAATCTTTAAATGAAAACAGCAAATAAAATGAAAGGTTTTAGAAATAAAACTTTGAAGAATTCTCATCATTGCCAGAAAGGAGATATTCGATAGACAAATATAATTATAAAATACATTCTATAGGAACTGTTTGGAATATAAATAAAATTTGCTTTCATTTGAATTTTTTTTCTTAAATTTTATTTAGTTTTTGTATGAATTTTACTGAATAGTAAGACTGGTATCAAACACAAATTGCATTCCTAATAAGTTGTATGACCGACCAGAATGTTTGATGTCAAATACGACAAGAATTTGACAACCAAATGACCTTTGTTTAAGAATTACAATTCAAATAATTAGAACATATAATATGACCTGTTAATATTATCAATTAATATCATTGATCACGTTACAAATTAAAGATATTATTCATTAAATGTGGAAAATGGAAGGAAACTGAATTATGAAAAAGAATTATCTTTAAATACATGAAACATCTACTATTTAAGCAATTTTTACGGTAACAATTCATTTTTATATAAGAAATTAATGGTAAAACTTATGCTGAAGATAATAATAAATTTATCTATAAAATATATATGTATACATTTATCTTAAAAATATATATAGTCACAAAATGTTTATATACTCTATGTATTTAATTTTACTAAAAAGGATAGATTCATTTTTAAATATTCTGTCTGCTTACATGAGGTAAATAAATGCAAAGTTATAAAAAAAGATTAGATTATTGTTCTTTTTCCTTTATCATTTTATGATTTAATAACTTTAAACGAGATGATTTTTATGAATGTAAAACTATTTTTAATAAACAAAAACTTTTTATAACATATTGCATTTTCGGGAATATAAAATACTGGATTCTGATGGGTCAAATTTGTCCGTTGTAATTGCGAAAATTTAGTAAAATTCCACCTAAGAAATCCATGGATTTACGAAATATAGATTCTTTTCATACGATAGATTAATAAACAAGCTAACATAAAACTGACACATATAACATTGTTGATATTCCTTTTAAAAAAAGTTCATTAAAAAGGAAAGGTAAAATAAAATTTCTTTTCCATTTGGGGTCCCCTATGATGTGGAGGACTGGGGCTACTGCCCCGTATGCCGCTGCCATTGTCGGGCTTTGCCGATGGTTCTTATTGACACTTAAATTTTTTTTTTATGATCTCCCTAAATGAGAAATGACACCCTTGTGATTCTATAATTAAATCGAATTCTTCTTTAGGGCATAAAATGCCCTAAGCACTTATCAGATAGAAATAATCGATTATGAATTACTTTATTTCTTATGAGTCCATTGATATTTTTAATCCAACAATAAGCAGCAGTTTACACATTTTTTTTCCATATAAAACTAATTTTATTCGTTTTCAGTTATTCTTAATTGATGTATTGATTCATCTTTGCCATAAATACTAACATATATATTATCAAATTTTTGCACTTTTTTAATGTTAGCCAATGCAATTGGAAATTTAATTCATTTAATATTTATAATTATAAGAATTTTATTCTGTATGTATTTCTTATAGTATATTCTAAACATTTTTAACAGTATTTTATTTATAAAAAAAGTAACTTAGTAAAAAAAATAA
This sequence comes from Latrodectus hesperus, assembly GCA_037975125.1. Taxonomy (NCBI): domain Eukaryota; kingdom Metazoa; phylum Arthropoda; class Arachnida; order Araneae; family Theridiidae; genus Latrodectus; species Latrodectus hesperus. The sequence continues at coordinate 66,114 of JAJQOW010000918.1, forward strand.
GATCTTATTAATCTGATATATTATTATTTTATTTTACAAACTTTCTATTTTATCCCAAGTAGCAAAATAGTTTGGTCATATATTGGCTAAGTGTGCCTTTGTTTCGTTCGTTACATAGGACCAATATGGGGTTGCCTAGATATGTCCAAGGTTTGAAACCTACATTGGACCAATCTGGATGACCAAGATCGGACATATCTTAATTTATAGGTTTGTCTACTTTATATGTAGCTCATAATGATAGTATAGGATTTTATTACTAAATTAGAAGATTAAATTACTAAATTAGAAGGAAGCTATTTTAAATTATTACAATAAGTACGATTTTTTTTTCATTTGAAACTTTATTCTTGCATATTACATGAGTAAAATAATTGTCATGCTTGGAATGTATTATTTTGCATTCCATTAAAAAAATAACAAGAGATAAATTTGTTATTCTTTTAAGCAATATTTGAATAATTTAGCAAATCTTACAAATTATATTATGAAAATCAGATTATGTTGAAATTAACATTCAAAAGGAAAGAGAAGAGAAATAAAAAACAAGTAAATATATTCTACTTACCAATTGTAAAAATATGTAGGATTTAGCATATAAATCTAATTATTGTGTATGCAATATTTTAAATAATCCTATTAGCAATATATTAATTAGATTTGTTTAATATTAAAAGAGAATCCCATTTCTGCATTGCTTAACACTCATTAACTCAAACTCTCAATTTTTGTGTATAATTACATTTTTATATTTTACAATAATTTTATTTCTTTAAATGAATGTTTATTTTCTATTAAATTAAAAAGTAAACTTTGTTTTCTACAAAAAACGAAATTAAGAATTTATACACTTATAATCTTTCTACTTATATATAACTCTAATGGATAAAAAAATTATTTTAAATTTCTAATTTGTGAATTGTTTTATATTTAACAGAAAAGCATGAAAATTTGTATTACACTTATTTAAAAATATTTAGTTCGATGTTAACTACTGTGTTTCTAAATATTTTAATTTTAGTTCCCATTTTGCTGTCAGATTTTCAAAAAAAAAATTTTTCTTTACTTAAGAAGCAACATAAATAAGCACAAACTTAAACATTATGTGTAAAGAATTCAGCATTAATTTTGAACGAAAGTTGACCACTTCTAGAAATATTCGGTCATTAAAATGTTAACTAGACAAAAGAATAGTTTATTCTGAAATTTTTATTTTACAAAATACATTTATTTTCACTATATAGATAATACATGGTGTTTCTTTATATTCCTAAAATTCATTTTTAAACGTTGCTATTCACTATAATCTAAGCTAGCTCTTCACTATAATTGGTCAGTACTAGAACAACACATATAAGTTCAACAATAAAAATTATAAGAATAAATAATACTTTTTCACACATTCTTACATTATATTTAAAATATAATAAAAGTTCTTTTCTAACTCACAGTAATTTTTTGATTTTAGAAGGTTTCAAGATTAAATTTATTTGTTGGATATGACATATACTTCTAGTTGAAAGAGTCAACAGTTGATCTTATTATACACAAATATTAAATTATAGTATTGTAACAGTTCATTTCAATAGTATTTGTAACCATAAAAATTACTATTGAAATGAATAATTGAAAGAAAATCATTCTATGATTTTCTTTCAACTATCCATTTCAATAGACTTTCGAACTATAATAGCATTGCATCAGTAAATAATGAATTAAGAATTTATAAAGGCAACAGGGCCACTATAAAAGAGAAAAAGCTACTACTTTATTTCCATGCCCTTAGAATAAAAATGAATCCATGATTGTAACTAAAATATATGTACTTGCACATGGTTTGTAGTTTCTATAAATTAGCACTTGCTTTTAATCGCGTATCAAAAACCCTAATCTTTGGATTTTCACCACATATATTCCCCAAGGTACAATTCTATCTGATGGTAAACCATACTTTGAATATGTTTGTTTACAACTTTTTACATTTCATCCATTCTAAAGTGCAGTGAACTTTGGTAAGTTATGTACAAAAAAAGCCTATTGTTTGAAAAAAATATGATGGAAATTAACATGCAAATAAGTTAATGAATGTATAATATTGAATTTAAGAATAACTTCATAGTTAATGTAAACAAGTTGAATAATCTATTGCCCATATTTCTTAATAAATGAAATATAAAAATTGAAAAAAACATGGTCAACAATATAAAAAGCTACAATAATCTGTAATTTATTGATGACACAAATGAGTTACAAAAATTTTTTTAACATTTTGTTCATCCAGTGAGATTTTTAGTACATTACGTAAGTAAATTTTAGTAAGTTAATTGTTAAATAAAGTTTTTGTTACTTATATTTTATTTAAATAAATTAATTGAATTTTCCTGCATAGTGAAACAAGTTGAAAATTTAAAGCTGCTTTTTAATATTTATAAGTAACCGAGTTTTGTTATCTTTAAATTAAGAAATTTATCCATTGTAACAAAAAATATATATAAGTAATTTACCGATAAGTAACTCTGCAATCAAATAGTGTTTTGCTAAAGAAATCTCAACCCAAACTTTTAACTGAAAAGCATAACTTTACTGAAGAAGTAAACTATTTTTATTAAAATGTTAAAAAATACAGTATATAAATATGGTATACTCCCCGTACATAAATACAAAGAAGATAATGGGAAAAATAAGTAAATTCCAAGGAATAGAGTGCTTTGAAGCCAAATAAATTATAACATAATAAGACTTAAGGTTTCTGAATAACGTTCTTCAAATAGACAAATTTTTCTAAAAATAGAAATTTTTATGACAACCCCAAACGTTAATACAAATGTTAGAAAAACAAACTTACAAATTAGCAGCTTTTCAAATCGGCATTTGTTGCAAATATAAAAGATAACTTTTTGGAAATATATGAATAAATCAAATGGAAAATACTAACATTATGATATTACAAAACGCAGTAGAGTTTTATTATATACATCGTAGAAAATAAAATACTGAATTCCAGGGGAGGTCTGCAAAGTACTATGAAGTCAAATAAATCGAAACAATAGTTCTTTTGGAATAATATTCTGTAAAATCATTTATTAGAAATTTAAACGTGAATAAATAAATGTAGATAAATACTTGCACAGCTAATTTATCAATGTTATATATACTTTATATATAACAATAACATCGGATATTGGGCTTTGGAAGAGTTTAATGTTTAATAATATGAAAACAATTGCAAGTAAAAATAAAATAAAATGTATCTAAACATAAAAATATGATATATTTTTATTTCCATTATATTTTTATAAGTACAAATATATTAAAAATGTTCATGGTAATCAAAATATGTTTTTACAAATATAAGAAAAATCAAACTTATCAACATAGTGACTGACTGAAAACATTTTGATAAATTAAGAAGTTTTCTAAAATTATTATTAATTAAATTAACTTCAAGAATGGAAGTGTCAAAATGATTCAACATTATTCTCAATAAGTAAGAAAATTCTTGATAAACAAAAATGCAACTAAGCAGCTTAGAAAAATAGGCTGCCATATTGGATTTAACTCTATATATGATATATTTTGGCAAAATCTTAGCATGCCTAAGATTGGTAATAACTTAACTATCTTTCTAGAACCAATAACGGCTTATCATGACAGACTGGGTAAAACTTGCCATCCACTATTAATCAAATTTTGGCTTATTTTGGCATTTTCTACATTGGGGAAACCTTGGCCTCCATGATAGGACCAGCCTTGGTTTATCTTGGCATGCCCAATATTGGGGAAAACGTGGCTCCCGGTATATTATTGGGTTTATCCTGGCATGCTGAATTTTGGGGGAAACTTGACGCTCATCATTGGTCCATTATTGAATTTATATTGGCAAGACTTCCAATTTTGGACCAAGCTATTTTGCTACTTGGGATGAGCTGTATTATTTAAGCATGTACATTTTAAGACATAATCAATATATAATTTCTTTTTTTAGTGCATGCAATTTCATATCTGTTGATTTTAAAGACGAATTTCTTTCTGAATAAAATTAGGAATATGTAGCAGTAGCCATAGCACTTCATTTGTAAGCTGGAAAGGATGAATTAATGGGCTTAGAAACTTGTATTTATAGTGAAAAACCAGAATAACTTTTAAAACATGTATGAATGTACTCAAATTATATATAATTTGGATTTATTAATACTTTTTAAATAACAATTAGAAAACTAAAATGAGGCAATAAAGATAAACTTATTGGGAGTATTCATTGACGTTACGATCAACCTAACAACCGTTGCTAGGTGATTTTTTTTGTGCTCATACAGAGGCAAATCATGGCTGCCAATTGTGTCTGGCATGTCTTTTTTATCAATACAAGGAGATGAAAATTCTAAAAATAAATTGGTGTTATGTAATGGAGAAGATCCATATGCTATAGGCCAAAGAACTAGCAATAATGACTAAAATAAATGACCAAAACTCACAACTACGGACATGTAGTAGATTATTTAGTTTATTTAACATGTGGTATAGTCAAATGAAACCCTACAAATCTTATAAAGCGGTTGCAAAAATGCAAATTGATGGGGCAGTTAAGATTTTGTCTCAGTACTTTAAAATTTAGTAACTTAGAATTGTTCCTATACTAAAGAAGTTTATGTAAAGATTAATTTTTTTACGATACATATTACAAACATTTTATTCTAACTTAAAAATATAAACTAAAAAATTCCATTTTATAGGATATATTTAGAAACATAATTCCTTCAATATTATAAAATAAGTATTTACACTTTCTTTTGAAGCATATGATAAATTTAAGCATTGATTACTAACAAAATAATTTAAAATCTGGAAGAATAAGCATTTCTATTTCTTGCAATGCTTATTTTTAAGCGATATTTATAATTCATCATTAATGCATTTAAAGAACTTTAAATTGATTTTATAAACTTAAGTTTATGTACTTCAGTTCATTTAGATTAGAGGACTTTTTTAGTTACTATTTTTGGAATTGTGTGAAAAGATTTTCTCTCTCTCCAGAATCTCTATCCGATCGATTTCCACACTCATAAACACCGCATAAAAAAACCGTCCCATAACAATCATAAACACCGCATTTTCAAAAACTTATATTTCCGTCGCAAGTGGGCGCATATACGGCGTGGTCTACTTGTTTGTGAAAAAAAACACTTGTTGCTATGAGCTACGAGTGAGCTGCGGAAGTGTGACGCCAATTGGAACTTCTAATTTGTATGAAGACAAAAGAGCAAAATTGATTCTGTGAAAAAGCATAAGCCCCTATTGCATTAGAGTTGCCGATATTTCAGTTTGAGCAACTCCCGTAGACTTAACATTACGTGACGTCACAGCTCAAATTTCAGCAATTCTTTCTATTCGTCCAATCAATGTTTAAGATTTCTTTCAGGTTTGCAGTAAGAAAATAACTGTTTTACTAGATTTAATAATAGATCGCTTTACTGTATACAATTTTTAAGGCTGCCATATCTTAACTAGTAGATTCCAGATTTCATGATAAATTCTTTTATTTGGGAATTTTGCTTATAGCCAAGTTTTTAAAATACTAATTAATTCAATTGAATATCTAAAATGGATTTTCTTTGTTTTGTTTGAATCAATTTTACTCTTAAATTTTGATATTTTCTTATGTCATTTTTGTAAAAATATTTTGTCTAAATACATTAAAAAATTTTCCTTTTCTGTAACCTTTACAATTTATTAAGAAAATAAAACAAGTTCTTCAATATGTTATTGCATTCATTAACTAAATTTATTATGATCTTTATTATAATTTTTTGGAAATGTAAACATATTCTTGAGTTAACATTTTATAACTGACTTTGCCAATTATTTTACATTTTCTACTTCCTTTATAATTATTTCATACAGATGATGTATAAAATAATACTACAGGAAGTGGATGTAGACAGGCGAACAATAGATGAAATAATGCCATGGCATTACTTCATTGTCTGACAGGTTACGATTGCCTGAATGTACATTTTATAAAAATTAGATTTAGACTTCTGTCGGCATTTTTAACTTTGGACAGTCCTTGCGTAAGAAATATTGATGAAGACACTACATATATAAGCCTTGAATAGACAAGATTTAAAAAATATTATAAAAAGAAAAGCGTAAATACAATTTTTATCGTTAATAAACATTTTTAACAGTTTAATAAGATATTTATGTCTAACTATTGAACATTCAGTACATAGATTTTTTAAATGTATGTATTTTAAAAAAAGCAGTTTTTTTTAATTTTAAGTTTTTAAAGAGGGTAAAAGAATTAAGTATTTAATATGAATATCATTTAATGGAAATTCTAGAAACCTGGTTAAGACAGTGTTTTAACTTAATTTTAGTTATCCAAATTTCCAGATTAAATATTAACATGGTCTTAAAATAATTCTATTTGAAAGTACCTACGAAAACTAAAATTTTCAGTGAAATACACAAAAAATAGTACACCGTTTATAAAAATATTATTTTTTAGTTTTAAATTTAAATTTTTAGGCTTCAAACTGTATAAAATTTAAATTAAGTTAATTAAAAATAATATGAAGTAACAAATATGCGATGGTTTAATAATACTAAATTTTGATATTTTCTTCATTATATATTCGATAATAAAGTTTTAAATTTTGCATGACATTTTTATTGCATAAAAATATATTCTATTTAGAATATCTGCATAAGTATTTAGAAATTCTTTCAAATTATTTAAACAGAATAATTTGAATTACAAAATATTTGTTAAAATGTGATAAAATTTTTAGCAGTTAAATTCTTTTATAGTTGAAATAAAAATGCCCATTCTAAACCTAAATTTGTTGTTTAAAAATTGGCCCCTTCAAGATTATTCGGTAACACACTGAATTATGGCAACAAAAATTAAAATAAACAACCATTTCTTGTACTATTTCTGCTTGGCGGAAAGAAGACAAAACTTAATCAGTTTCTAAAATCATTGGCGATATGAATTGCCCGAATTGCTGCTGCATGCACAAAAATGTTGCTGATTTCAGGCAACTTATAACGCCAATAACTTTCATTCGGCATGAAACTTGGTGAAAACAAAATGTACAAATTTTAACTGCGCAGCAGTTAAAACAAAACTATATTATTATTATTGGATGAATAGAACAAATTGCTGACATTTCAGCTGTGACGTCACGTAATATGAAGAGTACGGCAGTTGTTCAAACTGAAATATCGGCAAATCTTATGTAATAGGGGCTTTATTCTTCAAGTTTTCCAAAAGTAAAAAGATAACAATTAAAAAATAATAATAATAAAAATAAAAAACTTTATCATTTTAAGCGATTTTAAAAAATTTTGTACAAAACTTATTTTAATTTATTTACCGTAAATATTACTGAATTATAAAATATTATTTTGAACGTATTTAATTATAAACAAACACATACACAAACATGCATGTTTATATATGTATTTATATACATATGATATATTTACATACTTAAAATTGTATACTTATGTTGTATTATAAAGTTCTTTTAAAAATTTTATATGCCTAAATCCTTGATCATTTATTTTTATGTTAAATTCTATATTTGTTATTACTCTTTCTTGTTTCGTGTTTGTGAAATACATAATAGAGCTTTCACTATTTTTAAAGTCATTCATTTACTCATTTTATACTTTTATTTATTTAAATTTGAAACATGTATTTAAAAATTCAATCAATTATATAATTCTAATAATTTATTTTAGTTAGGTTTAGTTAATATTGCCGATTAAAACGTTTTTCAGCCTTTATCATCGTAGCGTTCGAATCCCGCACGAGTGGTGTGGAAGTTTTTTGAGTTTAATTTCAAGAACAACTACATTTTAGAAAATTTTTTGGTTTGCTGGAATGGTGTTCCAGAATTTTCTGTTATCGTATAAAAAAAAGCTCAGTATGTAAGTTAGTTCTTACCTTTGCGAAAGAGTACTAACTGTGAAATAAAAAGCTTTGCCTTAGAGTTTACCAATTATTCTACGCGACATATT